>JABAJW010017954.1:0-37445 GCA_018855395.1 Arthromyces matolae
GCTGCCAGGTACGAACGACTTGCTACATCTGACCAACCCTCAAGCCCCGAATACGAGCTTGAGGATGCTCGGCCTCCTCTACCGACCTATCCTCATGATCCACGATTCGACCAACCCACCCCATCACCATACAGTCGTGCTGCGCTCTTGATCTTTACTGCATTTCTCTTCTGGCTCGCTTTTCGCTTGAGGCAATCAAATGCAGCATGGGCCGGGATTATTGAGTAACGTGGGAGACAAAAGAAAGTGATGCTATTCTATCGTTAGTGTCCTTCATTCTACAAAATTGAAGACATCCTTAACAAGATTCTTTTCTAAATCAGGTGGATTTTATACCCTATACAAAGGCCTTTTGAGAACGCAATGCATCTAGGTGAGTTCCTATTTCTGTAGCCACTGTTCAGTTTGGGCTTAAACCTACATTTCAGGCCTAGCTACATTATATCCTTCATTTCAGTGATCAACGTTTCACCCGAAATCTCAGCTTGCATGATTGGAGTGCGAACATTCAGAGCTCACTGGTTTGCAAAGCTTCTACTACAGGAGTATATCCCGCCTTCTGGTCGAAACTCGAGTCTGGATATGAATGGCTCAGATTTTTCCTCCTTCCTGACTCCTGATCATGATGTCGCGTGGCTATGAGGAAAGGATGGGATATACTATTGAGACCGTTAAGCAACTTGTAGTGCAGGAATCGTGATGATCGTTACGCCTTTCCCCCTAAAAGACTGGACTAGAAGGAAGCGTTGGCTACACGGAGCATGCATAGCTTCTAATACACCAAGGGTGATGTGGCGCTTGCGGATCGCCACTCTATTGTCAGTCAACAATATTGATGATGTCACCTACAATCATCATACTCGTTCTCGAGAACTACTTCGACAATGGTACGCTCCACGATCTCGATTCTCTAAGGTGTCTTTTTGCACAACTCGGTCGTGAACAGCCAAGGATTCCTCTTGTCGATCTGAGCAAACAATTCGGACCCGTTAAGCTTGTTAGCATTGGAGATCGTCCTGGAGGAGCATCTTAGATACTTACCCGAGGACGTTTCTCAGCCTATCAGCACATACTTGCTGAGAACCATTTAGGAGCCCACCACTAGCCATATCTGTATCTCCTCTTCACATAATACGACACTCTGCTCGTCTACAAAGAACGCGGTCTCAGAAGAGCACACTGACAATAGCGACGTGCATCTCTCCACCCCTATTCACGCATATCACATCCACCCTCCTTTATTCTATCGCCGCGTCACCGCCCATGCGGCTAACCATGGCACGGAGTTGACACCACCATTTTGTCTTCGCAAAAGCTGCAAGCGAAGCGAAAGCCGGCTCCACAGTGTTTTTTAAACAGGTGGTGCGCAGGGCTTCAGCGTTCCGTGCCCGCTGTGGGGAGAGTAGACATATAAAATTGAGATTGTTCGCAATGTTCGGAAGGCTTTCGTAGCTCTGTAGCAAAAAAAAAGGAGCAATACTATGTTACAAGTACAAGCGAATACAAATGTAAAAAAAAAAAAGGCTAAGGTACATTACTGCTACTACTAGGTCCACCCTGATCAATTCTTTCCATCCGCTTCGAAATCGTTTCAACCATTTTCAAAACAAGGGAAAGTTTGCCCCAAAGGGTCTTGTACATCTCCTCGTTCTGTGTGTTGAGCATTGTCTGTACTTGTTCACGTAGGTCCTCAAGTAGAGGTCGTGCTGTCTCCCGCACGATATCCACCAAAGGATCTTCCATGAGGTCGACGATCTGATCGAGTGAGAGGCTGGGAACGGCTGGTGCTGTTGTTGCTACTGGATTTTCAGTGTACATCTGCACAGCTGCTTCAAGTGCTGCAATAGTTTTTTGATCCCTTTCTCGTGATTCTTTGAGACACTGGAAGGTGCTTTGCAACTTGAGATGGGTGGAGTGGTGGTTTGAGTGAAAGCAGGAATATAGATGACGATTTGACGTACCTGTTGAAAATTTGTGCGTGATTCGGTAATCCGTTCTTTGACTTGGGCCATCTCCTTCTTCTGACCTTCAGCTTTCACCATAAGCTTGGCCAATTCACGTGCCAAAACGGCGACGTCGTTGCCAACGTCGACAATCTCATTTTTAACGCCGTTGTAAAGATCCTCTGCGGAGTTTGTGGAGTCGGAGGCCTCTTTCAACTCGTCGAGTTTCTCCTCGATCTGATAGATTACCTCTTGAGAGAATTCGCTGTCACGGGCATTGAGGTCGTTGGTGAAAACTATGTATGTGTTTTGTAGGACCAATTTGGATGATCTGGATGGATGAATTTACAAGATAAAGGGTTGAAACAACCAGGACGACGTTCTCGACCATCACCATCAAATCCCTGAAAAGTTATCATCAATTACCGTATAATATTGTAAGTAAATACGTACAATGCAACGAGTGAACATGATAGTATGTAAGAAAAAACTACGTGGCTGTGCTATTCCCATACATTAACAATCTCCGATTCATGCGTCATCACCGCCGCATCTTTACGTACTGGCATCACTCGAGGATAAACAAACTATTAAATAGTCAATTAAAATTCATTAAATAAATAAAAACTCACTCCATTGTTATATTCACTCATCACTTCTGCTGCAATGATCTCCTTGTCTTTAATCAACGTCGTATACCAATACACCATCCCATTCAACTGGTTGTCCTTTTAGCATCATCAACAACAAAATCATTAAACACAACTTACCTGTGCCCATACCATTCCCATAACTAATATCATCGCTATCCAGTTCGTAGAGCTCGTTGCCATCCATCCAATCGCATGCACAGGTGAATACACGGTGAACAGCTCAGTTTCAAACCGTCCAGGACTCCACACTTCCAGCTGTTGCACACGTGCCATCTTTCCTCCCCCTCCCATTCCCATTCGTGTCGGCAACTTCAATCCTGCTAACCATCGCCACGAATACGAGAATACAAACCACATCCCACTTCGAACACGCGATCCCATTGAAGCCACAGACAACGGTTCAAAGTCCAACTGCGCAGACACAAATCGTGCATTCGGTGAAGAAACTGGTTCCGCTCGATGATGAAGTCGATAAACTCGTAATCGTGTAAACAAGTAAATCGTGTTCAATACCGCCGCTACCAATAGTAAGATCGTTACTGGTGTCGTCTATAACTAATCAGTAACAGACAAGGAGGGGAAAAAAAAACGAAAAAAAAACAAACCCAGTCAAACCAAGATGTTCCCTCATCTTCGTTATACATATCTTCCCATCCCAAATCTGAATCAGGTACTCTCCGCGTTTGACTCACTCGTACACAAAAGTGTATCAAGTGTAAAAGACCACCAACAAGTCGTCCAGCCGTAGTTGGTTCGGGTCGTGGTACATTTTCTGGGAACAATGCAATTTCAAAAGCTATCTTGGACGGAAGTGAAGTCACTCTGACACGTCAATTAGCTTATTTTCTACTTGTAGGAAATCGAATATAAAATACACCTTTCAATGATCCCTTGTTTTCGAACAACGCGTTTTACAGGTGTCCCTGTGCCCATACTTTGTCGTCCTTTCTTTTGTACCGGCGTTCCAAATGGAGGAGGCTTCCGTGAACGAGCAGCATCCCAATCAAACGGAATGGACGACGATATGGAAGCAGTTGACGCGGGTGAACGATAGCTCCCAATCGAGACGCGGTTCCGAGGTGTCGAAGGCTGCGAAGGCGTTGACGGCGGTCTAGGTGAGTCATTTACTGAACGTGGAGATCCAGTTTGTGCCGCAGCATTATTAGTTTGAGCTAGTCGTCGTAGAGAGGTCATCGCTGTCTCGTAGAACTGGAATGAGCAACTTTTTGTTGTCAGACGCACGTGATGACAATGGTATCAAACACGTGTTGACCACGTGTTGGTTGAACAATGAAAATGGCAAAAATACAGCTGTCATCTTGTTTCTTAACCCTCATCTCGACGTTTTTTTCTCCTCCGCCGCGCTACCTCTTCTCTGCCCTTTTTGCCTTTCCACCATTACTTCCAAAACGTCTATCTTACGAACTACCCAGCCTCCATCCGTGTCGCCTAGTTCATCAATTAGCAACGGTTAGTCCTCTATTTTTTTTGCCAGTGCCCAACGCTTAACATGTCATTTTTAAACAGTCAGGATGGCCCCTACTACTTCAGAGCATCGTGAACACCGTCATCGGAGCGACCGTGAACGGGAACGTGACCGCGAACGCTCCCATCATCACCATCGTACCATCTCTTCAACCACTCTTCTCCTCGTATTGTCTCTTGTCCTAGCAGTACTCGCAGTCATGCTGTCTCTTCCCTCGGCAGGTGGTCCCCCCGGTGAAAATCTCGAAGGCACCCAAAAATCGGGTGTCCTCGGATATCTCACTCCAAAAAGGACTCAAGCCCTCATTGCTCGTGAGCATGCTGTCGCACAGCGTGAGGCCGAGGTTGCTCGTCGAGAAGCCGAGTTGTTGGTTGGAGCCCCCGGTGGTGTTCTACCTACTCCTTGCCCCGCTTGCGTGCCCACAATCACTACTGAGACCGTCGCTGGCCCGGTCCAGACTGTCATTAAGGAAGTCGTCAAAGAAGATTCTCTTACGCCCCCTGGCTGGGTCGGTACACGCACTGAGGAACTTCTTGAACGTGAACTCAAGATTGCCGAACGTGAACGAGATATCAGCAAACGTGAAGAGGGAGTGAACCGTCGCGAACACGATGCTTCACGTCGTGAAAACTGGATCTTGGAACAACTCCAGTAAGCTTTTTTTTTGTCTTTCAATATCGTCCGATACTCATGTTTATTTTCAAGCATTATGGGAAACGATAACCCTCAAACCGTTGAAGACGATTATATCTATGAGCCTGCTGTTGGAACAAAACGAAAAGTCAAGGTACCACCACCCTCCCCGCGTCGTTCCGAGCTTTGAGACGAAGGAGGGTGTAAACGTTATACCATCCAGTCCGTATATCTCGTCTACCCCTTTACCCCCTTCGTCCGGGCTAGGGGGACTACGGTGCTGTTGCTTGTCCCCCTCGTCCTCTGTAGACCACTGACCAGACAAACTCCACGACGCGACACGATCGAGAGTGATCGAGTGCGCGATCATATGGTATCCACGTGATGCCCGATTGCTTTTTTTTTCCTTTTTGTGTTTGGTCATATAGTGGTCTACAACAAGCTCACATAAATTTTTTTTTGAACTCTTCACTGACCTTTCCTTTCCACAGGCATATCATGAACTCCCGCCTCTTGTTGTTTCCGAAATCGCATATGAAACCGAAACCAAAATTGTAGTACAAACCCAAACTGTTACTGTCCCCCCTCCTGCCAATACTCGTCTTGCTGCCAACCCCAAACCTGAAGGTGTCACCCATCCGTCGACGGCATCTAGCCCAAAGACAACTGCGATCGACATTGTTTCCGAAGAAGACGAGGACGATCCTCGTGCTACACGAACAGTTGTCCGCGGTCCCCGTGCCACAAGACGGCCACCTTCCAGGTGGTTCGGTGGTTGGTAGTTTGGTTGGCACTCACAGTGACTCTTTTGTATATCATTTTCGGACGATCCTGGTTTTTATCTGCGATAACTTCTTTGCTACTACATTAGTCTCTTTTTCCCTCACGATTATTCCTCCCTGTTTTGCAGACTCTCCGCTGACGGATGAATGAACTTACGACCCATAACCTATCTTTTAACGCTTGTTTACTTACGGTAATTAGTGCAAGTAGATATACAGCAATATGTAGCGTTGAAATACAATATAAATGATTCTTGATGTCAACTGAACCAAACACTGAAATTTCTTGCTTCATTAAATTTAATCCTCGCACGTCGTCGCGCCGTACATAATGTTGTGGGCGACGAGGCTCTGTTCGACGCGTCAGGCGATCCCAAGATGCATACCAGGTCTACGTCGGCTAACATCTGGGTCGTCTTCGGACCATATAGAGATACTTGGTGTCCGGTACCCGAAAGACAGCTATACCAACGTGACCCCCGCAATCCTTGCAAAACTACCCCTTCGTCTCCACACAGTTTCTGCGCACCCTTTGAACACCCTTCGCTCCCTCATAGAATCTCATTTTCCTGATTTTACTCCTCTATCTTCTCTTTCTCCGCTCGTTACGCCATACAAAAACTTTGATGAGCTCTCTTTCCCTCAAGATCACCCTGGACGGTCTGTCACCGACAGCTACTATATAAATAAAGATCTTATGCTTCGCACCCACACCTCTGCACATGAAGTGGAGGTTTTCCGTGCGCAAAACGATAAATTTTTGCTTACCGCGGACGTGTATCGACGCGACGAGATTGACGGCTCTCATTACCCTGTTTTCCACCAAATGGAGGGAGCACACATCTTCAACGCGGACGCCTCGTCGATGAAGGAGGTGGAAGAAGACAACGAACGACTCGTGAAGCAGCTTGCCGCGTCAAATATCGTTATTGAGGATGTCCCTCATATTTCACCAACAAACCCTGTACAACCTACTCATGATGCCAAACACTCCGAGGCTATTGCATTGAACCTAAAGTTGTCGTTGAATACGTTGTTGCTTAAACTTTTTGGTGGAGTTGCAGGAGCGAGTAAGGAGAATCCGTTAAGGGTGCGATGGATAGAGGCTTATTTCCCGTTCACGAGCCCCAGTTTCGAAGTCGAGGTGTTCTTCCAGGGTAAATGGCTAGAGATTCTGGGATGTGGTGTCGTTCGTCAGGCCACCCTGGACACGGCTGGTATAATTTTTTTTTTTTTTTTTCGTTTGCAAGGGAAAAAGCTGACGGCTCTGTCAGGGGTGTCTAATAAAATTGGGTGGGCGTTTGGTTTGGGGCTCGAAAGGATTGCCATGATTCTTTACTCGATACCAGACATTCGTCTCTTCTGGTCGTCAGATCCTCGATTCCTGTCGCAGTTTGAGGACGGCAAGATAACGACGTTCAAATCTTACTCAAAATACCCGTCTTGTTTCAAAGATGTCAGTTTCTGGCATCCCAATGGTCAAAACGTTCATGAGAACGATTTCTGCGACCTCGTTCGCGACGTCACTGGGGACATTGTGGAAGATGTGAAAAAGGTACATTCCAATACTATTGAGGTGACCTCGTTTACTGAGGTTTTGGTAGATCGACGAATTTGTCCACCCAAAGACTGGTCGTACCAGTACATGTTTTAGAATCAACTATCGCTCCATGGATAGGTAGGCTACCAGGTTACTTTTCGTCCTCTTAAACTGTTCTAACATATGAGTCAGATCGCTCTCGAATGACGAGGTCAACTCGATACAAGCTCAGGTCATTTCTCGCCTAAAGGAACAGATGGGAGTTGAGATACGTTGATTAAGAGAAAAACTATAATAATGCTCTATAGTAGTCCACTACTACATGTCCACGTCTAATGCCCCACTACCGCGGTATATATAAGGGAGGTTATGACGTATCCTGCGCAACGCCGACCTGCGCCGCTCTTAGCACGCGATCCTTGATTTTATAACCAATCTTCTGGACGTCAATAACAGTTCCAGGTGTTTTTCCGGGTATTGGTGCCTGGTACAAGGCTTCGTGTTGGTTGGGATCAAAGGTCTCGCCCAGGGGGTCAAAGGGTTTGACGTGGTATTTGAAAAGCGTTTGTAGTAGCTGCCGTTGGGTGATTTCAACACCTTGGTGTAGGTCCTGCAGATGTTGTTGTGCGGTTTTTTGTGGTGAGCTGTCAGATGAGGCCCCTGAAGATGCCTTAGGGGATGACAGAGCAGATGATGGGATGGAATTTAGAGCCAAGGCCAAGACGTCTGCCGTCTCAAGCAGGTCGGATGCGAAACGAGTTATGGCGAAATCGCGAGTCTGCTCCTTTTCCCGTGCAGCGTTACGCTGTAGGTTAAGGAAGTCGGCCTGAAGATATCGAAGACGGGACTAGAGGAAGAGCATCAAAAACTGTCGAAAGAGGGAAGATAGGAAACGCACAGTCAAATCAACGACTTCCTCCTCTTTAGCCTTGAGTTTCTCCTGCTCTGGGGTCAAGGCAGATTCCTCTTTGGGGCTGTCCTTCTGAGCGTCTGCCTCCGCCTCCGCTGGCTTAACCTCCGAGTAATGACGACGACCTAAAACGGTCACGCGATGAAGAGAACGAGGAAGCATTGAGCGTGAAGACATAGCTGACGATGTAGAGCGGAAGGCATTGAGAGCGCGTGCAGCGGAGGCCATCGTCGTCGACGTGTTGACCAAGTTTCGTTGTTCCGGTAAAAAAAAATAAGAGAAAAGACGATCGTGGGAAGTCCGGCGAATTCTTCCGTGGCAAAGGAAAAATTATGGCAACCATATACCATAGGCGATTCAACTTCTGACTCGTTCTTCGGATTTTATTTAAAGGTGCAGGCACCCTCAAATTAGCGTCTTAACTGGCCTGGCCTTCACCTTAATCTGCTTGCTTTTTTGCGTGGTTGTTGCGCACCCAACGCACCCTACCTAAACGGGCGTAAACAAATGCGGATGTTCATTTACCGGAGTCTAAGCTTATCCAGGCGCTCCTTATCGATTTATCATCGTACCATGGCCACTCAGGCTGAAGCTGGGACAAAAATTATCAATGGCACAACAGTAGCCAAGTAAATTTCTCTCAAGATTTTTTTTTAACGTCTCTGATTCTTTTCTAGATCAATCCGTGAGGCAGCAGCTGACCGTATCAAGTCTTTCCAAGCAAAATATCCTCGTTTCCAACCTACGTTAGCCATTGTCCAGGCAGGCGATCGTCCTGATTCTTCTACCTATGTTCGGATGAAGGCCAAGGCTGCCGAGGAAATTGGAATCAAATTCAAGCATGTAGTCGTCCCGGCCGAGACTTCCGCCGAGGAGATCGTAGAGATCGTTGGAAAGCTCAACCAAGATACACAGATCAGCGGTATCCTAGTCCAGCTTCCTCTAGGCGAACACGTTACTCCCGATGATGAACGTCGTGTCACCGAAGCTATCAGTCCAGAAAAAGATGTTGATGGGTATGTTGTTTTTCTTTTTTGGTGTTCTCTGACGTCTTTGAAATCATTCATCTACCAATAGATTCCACGCATACAACATTGGGCATCTGTCCTCGCGAGCATCTGACCCTCTTTTCGCCCCTTGTACCCCCTCTGCTGTCATAAAATTGCTCGATTCTGCTGGTGTCAAACTTTCAGGAACTACTGCTGTTGTTCTCGGCCGAAGCGATATCGTTGGTAGCCCCGTGGCTTCCATGCTCAGAAGTCGTGATGCCACAGTTACTCAGTGCCATAGCCGAACCAAAAACATAGAAGAAATCGTGAGTGCAACACCACCATCGTACTGGTTTTTTAACGTTCACCACCTCTTCTTGGTTAGATCAAAACTGCTGATATCCTCGTGGCGGCCATTGGGAAACCCGAATTTGTTAAAGGATCGTGGCTGAAACCTGGCGCTGTCGTTATCGATGTCGGGATTAATTATGTGCCAGGTCAGTCCTCGTAACATCGTATTCTTCGTCCGGTCTACACATCCACGTAGACGATACGAAGAAATCCGGACAGCGCCTCGTCGGAGACGTAGAGTATTCTTCGGCAGTTGAGGTTGCATCATTGATTACGCCTGTTCCTGGAGGCGTTGGTCCAATGACCGTGGCTATGCTGATGGAAAACACATTACTTTCGGCGGAACGTCTCTGGAATAAGACTCGGGAACTCAAGATCAAGCCTCTTCCATTAAACATTTTGGAGAAGGTCCCTAGCGACCTTGAAATCGCCCGCGCGCAGACTCCCAAGCCAATAGTCCAGCTGGCACATGAAATTGGAATCCTCCCAGACGAGCTCGAAAGTTATGGCAAGTATAAGGCTAAGGTCGATCTTAGCGTTCTTGACCGTTTAGCGCATCGCAAAAATGGCAAATATATCGTCATTGCTGGGTATGTGCTTTGATCAGAGGTCATATTCTCTACCCTCTAAGGCTTTCCTTAGTATCACTCCGACACCTCTTGGTGAAGGCAAATCCACCACCACTATCGGTCTAGCTCAAGCTCTCGGTGCGGAGCTTGGACGCCCTGCTTTTGCTTGTGTTCGTCAGCCCAGTCAAGGTCCCACTTTTGGTATAAAGGGTGGTGCTGCGGGCGGAGGTTACAGTCAAGTCATTCCGATGGACGAAGTATGTCCTTTTCAGCTCTAGGGAAAAGCGGATATGTGTTCAACGTTTTTATACAGTTCAATTTGCATCTCACTGGTGACATCCACGCTGTGACAGCTGCTAATAACTTGCTGGGTAAGTAATTTAGCTCGATTGTAGTGCATTTATCGATTTTTCCTCTATTTTAGCCGCCGCTCTTGATGCACGTATCTTCCATGAAGCGACCCAAAGTGACAAGGTAGGCAATATAGGTGCCTTCAGTCCACTCTGTGATCTAAGAGATTGTAGGCATTGTATAGCCGTCTCGTACCGGCCAAGAAAGGGAAACGCGAATTTGCACCTCTCATGTTCAAACGACTACAGAAATTGGGCATCAACAAAACTAATCCTGACGACCTTACACCTGAAGAAATAACTCGCTTTGCTCGCCTTAATGTTGATTTGGACACCATTACATGGAATCGCGTTTTGGACACTAATGACCGTTTCTTGAGGAAGATCACCATTGGCCGCAACCCTACTGAACAGGGCCATGAGCGTGAGACTGGATTTGACATTGCAGTCGCCAGCGAGGTTATGGCAGTCCTTGCTTTGACCACTGGACTTGAAGATATGAAAGCACGCCTTGGTGCTATGGTCGTGGCGACTAGCAAGCAAGGGGATCCTATCACTGCTGATGATATCGGTGTTTCTGGAGCCCTTGCTGTCTTAATGAAGGACGCAATCAAGCCCAACTTGATGCAAACCTTGCAGGTAACGCGCTTTTCTTGACCTTGAGGAACAATAATTGTTAATTGAAATCAAGGGCACTCCCGTCTTCGTTCATGCTGGTCCTTTCGCCAATATTGCACATGGAAACTCGTCGATCCTCGCGGACAAAGTTGCTCTTAAATTGGCTGGGACGGAAGACGGTGATTCCGCTGATCGTGTTGGTTACGTTCTGACCGAAGGTGGCTTCGGAGCAGATATGGGTATGGAGAAGTTCTGCAACATTAAATGCCGTGTCAGTGGACTCACTCCTGATGCCACTATAATTGTCGCCACTACTCGTGCGCTCAAAATGCATGGTGGTGGCCCTGATGTTACCCCTGGAAAGCCTCTTAGTGACGTCTATACATCGGAGGACCTTGTTACTCTCAAAGAAGGTTGCAAGAATCTCGTGAAACACATTCAGAACTCGCGAAAGTTCGGCATCAAGGTCATCGTCGCCGTCAATCAGTTTGCGTACGTTTTCTAATAAGCCAGAGCGAGTGTGAACCATGCTGAAGGTGACCTCCTAGATCGGATACTCCAGCAGAGCTCGAACTGGTTCGTCAGGAAGCCTTGGCTGCAGGCGCAGACGCCGCAGTGGTCAGCAATCACTGGGCCGAGGGTGGCGCGGGTGCTCGTGCTTTGGCAGAATCGGTTATTTCCGTGTGCGAGGGCGAGTCGAATTTCAAGTTCCTCTACGATCTTGATCGCTCGATCGAGGAGAAGATCACAACCATCTCTAAAGAAATATATGGTGCAGACGGTGTTGAACTCAGTGCGCTCGCCAAGAAGCAAGTAGAAACATATACTCGCCAAGGTTATGGCAATCTGCCTAGTGAGTGATTTTCCCCTTCCTCTCTTTTCACGTTTCCTGATATCATCTCCAGTTTGCATGGCTAAAACTCAGTATTCGTTTTCTCATGATGCTAAACTCAAGGGTGTACCGACAGGTATTGAGAATATTTTGTTTCTAAATAGTTTCCATTAACCCAACTGTCAGGCTTCACAATTCCTATCCGTGCTGTCCGCCTTTCAGCAGGAGCTGGATTCTTGTATCCGATCCTAGGAGATATGCAGACGATGCCTGGACTTGGAACTCGCCCTGGTTTGATCATTTTTTTCATTACCCACCCCTTAAATTCTGACATACCTTAGGCTTCTGGGAGGTTGGACTCGACCCCGAAACTGGCCTTGTAACAGGTCTATTCTAGATTGAAGAATGCACCCTTAAACGTCACGGGATTGTTCTCAACGAACACCGGACCCTCAGCTGGTTAAGATAGTCTTGAGTAAACTATCTGTTCAACACAGAGTTGCTGATATTACCAAACTTCTTGGAAGATACTCGATGGATTGTGGGCAACGGGCTTTGTCACTCAGTATACAGTTCAATCCTAGAATAGTATAATGACGACGATGGTAACTCTCCTATCATTTTCCAGCCGCTCTTTCTGGACCGCGTGGTAATCTCGCATGAGCGAAACCTGTCGCTGCCGATGAACTCAAATCGTCTGCGCTGCGCTGAATCGGATGAGTTGCAAGACTCCCTGTTTGTAGATCTGAAGTGATTTTGTTCAAAGCCGCGCTTACTTCTCTGTGGTATGTGTTGCCCTCGGAATCGCTATAGTCGAAGACATTGGAACTGGTTCCGTTTCCACTATTCCCTGAAGGGGTGATGTCAAAGAAAGACACTGAAAAGTTTTGTCAGAATACTTCCATCACATTTGCTGCGCATCGTGGACTAACCTGCTAACTGATTTTCGAATATATTGGACCTTGGCCTTGCAGGAAATGGAAGGAGGTCGCGATTATACGAGTGATTGAACGAGGCTACAACTGGAACAATAATTGTTAGTAGTGCCTGCGATGATAGTTGGCAAACGAGTTACAGTTGTCGCCGCTGGAGTCCAAAAAAGTCAAGTTTATGCCCACAGGATAAGAAAAGTTGTCGATGAGCGTGAGGACGTTGTTGTGGTAGGATGTCGATTGACCCGATGATACTTGAACGACATTCTATGGAAAATTTTGAGTCGGCAAATTGTTTGAGGAACCGATTTTTTTACCTGTATTGTAGTATCCTCCAGATAGTTCTGAACATTGACATACTGGAGATCCTGCAACCAAACAGCATGTACGAGCTCGCCGCTTCCACTGACAATGTTGGCTTCGACGTGTATCTTCCTAGTCGCCGTGACGGTGACGTTAATATCGCCGTTTTCTCCGATCTTGCCACTCGTTGTCGAGGACGCAAAGGGTTGTGCACTGTACGACGTAATCTCACCAGTGGTACGTTTGGGCGACGTGTCAAGGTATACTTGCAGCAGACCCGAAACAAACCAGTTTTGAAGGATCGAATGGTCATCCTCGGCTGAGGCCACATCAATGGTTATATTGTGGGGCTCCCCATTGGCAAATACTGGGACGAAAGGCGTCAGATCAATGAAATATGTAGGGAGGTCGAGCGCTCCGTAGGACGTGATTGGCCTGCCGTTCAGACACGTCAGACACAAAATAAAACTGGGTTCAAAGGATCTGCTGACCTCCAAGCAGGAGGCGCAATTCCTCCAGTGAATATTGTCGCGTAAGGAAAGGCAACTCCCGCAACATGGCCGTCGACCAGGATACGGACCTCACGAAATGGCCCCTGCTGTAGCGGAGAGCCAGGAGACAAACTCGATAAGAACTCGTTATCCACGTTGAAATACTGAGAAATAAAAAACAATGAACGATAGAATCCCAATTGGGACACAAGACAAACCCAGAATTCCTCTGCACCATTTCCCGATGCGTACAGCTCTGCAAACACACTGATAACATTTTGTGGCAATGTCACATTCAACTGTGAAAAAAAAGGATACTGGTTCGGTAGGGTTCGCTTTTGACATAAATATCACAGAACTTACAGAAAATCCAGGAGGAACCGACGCGTCGTTTCCGGTATTGTTTGCGAATGTTGAAAGAGGGACTATGAGATCGGACCTTGGGGCCTCGGGATGCTTTGCAGACGACGAATAGTATGTAGCTTGCAAAGTCGCTAGAGATTCCCCCTCGTATGTTAGTTGACTTGAAAATGGCATAACCTTGCTTTACCAGAGTAGACTCCATCCAATCCTGGCTGGATTAGATTGTCCAGTTGAAGTATGAATATTCCAGGCTTCGCGAATAGGGGTATGTATTGAGTTACGTCCTTGATATAGGTCCAGATGATTCCATCTCCTCGAGTAGGCTCTGGTGTTGACGTGCGCCAAACTTTCATAGAGTCAGTAAGATTGCCTCGAAAGTACATAATTTGGCGTGCTTTCCACGTTCTGAAAGGTGAATATACCCAGTCGGTCAAACTGGGTTCCATTCGATGTCACAGTAAAGTTCAAGGTAACAGCAGCCCAGGAGCCAGGAGTGCCGCAATCGGTCGGGGGCCTAGACCTCAGCGCTCAATTACATGCCCACAATATTGATAGATGTGGACTGGCACTTACGAGAGTTGCACTACCTCGGCACTGACTGGATTTGTAATGAGAGTTTGAGAATATGCTGAGCGGTACTTGCCTTCCAAAGGAAAAAGCGAAGTCACGTCTGATTGTTCATCCATCCCAGTTAGCACACGTCAGAGGGATAAAGGATGAAGATTTCTCTTTTGTGATTTGCTTACTTCAAAACTTGGATAGTGCACTGCACAGTATCTGTGGGAACAGCAGGAGGCTGAGCTACCTGGAAGTCAACAAGAACGGTGCTTTGAGCAAGAGCAGAAAAAAGCAGGAGTACGATAATGAGAAACATCCTCAGAGATTCTTCAGCTGGGCAAGAGAAAGATGATGAGAGACTGACAGAGCGGGTCGCTCATTTATAGGAGGTGAAACGGGATGCATGTGAAGCCATCAGCATCACGCACACACGAACATCCACGTCGACTCGTCGTCGAGATTTTTTTCGAGTATAAGGAGGAAATGATAACACATCGAAGCAGAGGAGTGGGGGAAACGATACCGTAATAGGAACCTCTAGACAACAAGTACAGAACACATCCTTGATGGCATCACCATCCTCTACCTCCTGGGAGTCTGACTTGTCCACTGTGATCTTGAACGGAAGGCTTCCATCCCACCGCGTCAGATGTGGCTGAGTGCCAGCGCGCCAGATTACCCCCTTCCTGGTCAAAGGTGATCACATTCAAAGCTGCATTGATTTGGCGCGTGTAGTAATTTCCGGCAGAATCTGTGTAGCTGAATGTGTTGTTGCTCGTCCCGTTGCCATAATTGCCGCCCGTCATGAGCTGATAAAAACCATCTACATGTGAGATCAGCTTTAATTATTCGAGACCCGAGTCAAGTGAGCTATGACCTGTGATTTGACGCTCCTTGATATCAGTAACAAGGGACCAAGGGTTAGGTAGCACTGATCGACTGTATGAGTGATCAACACAAGTTGTCCCTATGGCATTCAGAGCATATAATTCAATCGATCCGATATATCAAGGTGTTAAATCGTACAGTTGGTCCACTGGGGGTTCTGATATGTAAAATCGATGTCCAGCGGGTACGAAAATATGTCTTTGAGCACAGGAACGCCGCTGTGCATAGACGTGACTTGACCAGATGCAGTTTGACGTAGTACCTTTGGAATATGTAAGCGAGCGCTCATAAACTGGGAAACAAACGAACTTGAACTGTTGCATTATCAGAATATAGTTGTATGTTGGAGTAGTCAAGTTCCTGTGACCAGACGACCTGGGTAAGTTCTCCGCTGCCGCTGATTATCTCCGCTTCTACATGAAGTTTGCGAGAACCCTTGACAGTGATGCTAACTGTACCAGCCTGACCAAGAGTACCAGCTATTTCTGTCTCTGCATAGAGCGGTGCATCATAGGTAGTAATCTTGCCGGTCGTAGGTTTGGAAGAAGAGTGGGTAACGACATGTAATACGCCAGAAACATACCAATTTTGAAGAATGGCATGATCATGCTCAGCAGAGACGACATCAATAGTGAACTCATGCGGATTTCCATCCACAAGAAGAGGAATGAATGGAGTCACGTCCAAGACACAGCTCGGCAAATCAAGTGCACCATACGCAGCAATAGGCCTACAGTATTTGTCGTCATCGAGCGCTGCTTTCCACGAGACATGACGTACCGCCAAAGGCTGGGAGCTAGACCTCCTGTGAAAATCACTGGATATGGCAAAGCGGCACCAGCAATTTTGCCATCAATAAGCAGGCGAACTTCACGAAATGGCCCCTGTCCATAGGTTGTACCATCCGGAAGATTAGACAAGAACTGGTTCGCAGCATTGGCATACTGTAGCTTGGTTCAAAGGGGTGCCGCTGACAAGCCAAGGCAACACCTTACCCAGAATTCTTCTTGCGCATTACCCGAGGCAAGGATCTCGGCAAAAACTTTGACTGTATTGGTTGGCAGTGTGATATTGGTCTAGTGAAATCGGCAACAAGTTCAGAACTTCATATAGAAATGTCACAACCTGCGCACTGACAGAAAAACTGGGGGGAACTGAAGCCTCGTCTCCTGTATTGTTTGCAAGAGTAGAGAGGGGAATGATAAGATCTGCCTTCTTTGCGGGGGGATTGTCTTCAGAGGATGCGTAGTATGTCACATATACCGTGGCTAGGCGACTTGTGAGAACAATTTCAAAGGATAGAAGCATGACGTGCTGGAGTATATTCCATCGAGGCCAGTTTCAATGAGATTGTCGAGTTGAAAAATAAATGTCCCTTCAGTCGCAAACAAAGGCATAAAACGTGAAACGTCCTTGACGTATGTCCATATTATTCCATCTCCCCTTGTAGGTTCAGGGGTCGATGTCCTCCAAACTACTTGACAGTCAAAAAAGGGTCTGAAAGAAAGAACAAACAAAACAACGCACTTTCAACATTTTGAAAGGTGAAGTGACCCAGTCTATCATACTGTGTGCCATTGCTGGTCACTGTCAAGTTGAGAGTAATGGCAGCCCACGACCCAACAGGGCCACAGTGGGTGGGAGGCCTGATTGACGGGTTTAAGTTGTCAGTAGCCAAAAACGATGCAGCCAAGTACCATTTGAACTAACGCGAGCTGTACAACTTCAGCACTGTTCAGGTGTCATGAATACCATGTTATCGAACATTTCAACGACGAGTCACACCTTCCGTAAGAGAACGCGAAGTCTCGTCTGAAAAAAATTGGCATGTGGCGCATGAACTGATGGCGAAAACATACTGAAGGACTTTGAGAGTGCACTGTTTCGCATTTTGGGGCACAACGGGAGGCTGAGCGACTTGAAAATCCACTAGAACGCTTCCATAGACTGCCAGCGCAACGAAACCAATGCCAAGCAAGAGGGGAAGCGGAAGCATGATTCGTCGGTTTAGCTGATAACCAGGGTCGTTATTTTAAGTTGAAGATGAAAGTCAGGGACACAATTCGGCTTATCAAAAAGATATCTTCTTTGAAGTGATGCATGCGGTATAAGAAGGGGTGAATGACGTGAACACAAGAAATCGGCGTCAACTGACTCGCAATGCACATGCTGTAGTTACCAGTTTACGCAAAATAATATTTAAAAAGCAATACATACCAGATATATAGACATTGTCTACATGTCCATTCTTCAGCCTACGGAAAACCATTCCATCAGTTACACTCCTGAATAAAAAACCCCACCCTAGAATTGGTGTTGAAAGACATCATCCCCCGTCACACCGTTGTCCTTCTTCCTCCCCGTAGACTCTTCATTGCGGTACTCAGCGTACAGACCACCCTCAGGGTCTTCTGGGAACTCGGCGACAGAATCTCGAGATTCATTGTCGGCAACCGAAGATCTATCCTTCTTTCTGCGTCGAGATTTCTTTCCTCCCTCTCCAGATTGCGAATAGGCATCTTCAGTCCTCGCCCAGCGATCCTTCTTAACCTTCTTATCCTTTTTGCGCTTGGTAGGGACAGCGGCATCCTCAAAATTGGCAGGATAATGCCATCTATGGGACCCGGAGCTATTGGTATCGGCATTGTAGTAGGATTCGTCTTCAGGGCGCCAGAGACCGCCATTGGATTGTTGCCTTTGAGGATTTGACTCAGATGAATGAAGATCAACGCTGGAGGCTTGCTCCTGTCCTTCTGCAAATGCTTGGTTCTCGAGGGTAGATTGTGGCAAGCGGTCATTGTACCGATTAGCCCACTGCGACCTGCGCTGATGACGTTCGATTGTTGAGGTATCTACAAGACCATATCGCTGTGCCCATTTGGGTGTTCGGGCATGATTCTTGTTGTTACGTATATTCTGTGAAGGTGATGTAAGCAAAGGAAGTCAACGTGGAGAAATGAAAGCAAATCTGATTGTACCTGAATGTAGAAGTTGTGGCCATGACCTGGATAAGCAAATTGAGCAAGGACAGCGCAGGATAAGAGTTCATAGAACACACCAGGTATATAGCCACATATTGTCAGCAAAAGATTAAGCCAGAAATCCTTTCCAATACCAAACCGTGCAGCAACAGCTGTAGAAGGAAGATTGAGAAGAAAAGATGATGACGAATGAGAAGAAACGCACCAAGGGGTGGAAAAAGAGTACCCATGATGAAGAGCAGAACAGCATAGCCATGGTGCCGCTTTGGCTTGAGGTCAACCTTGGACGACTGGATATTAAATGAGGACATCGTGGCGAATTATGCAGACATGGAGTGGGGGTGATGAAGAAGAAGGGGGCAGTGCTAAAAAGATTGATTGATGTGAAGCCGGACCCTGGGTATCTATTGCCAAATCTGGTCTCAACGGCTTACAACTACACCATGGACCACGACGACCATGTTCTCAATCTCTCAGACGTCGTACACGACGAGACAATCGACGATGACCCCCATATTCCAGCTTCCGACACTACTGACAACCATCACTCTTCCTCATCTTCCCCTTTCGACCCAGAAATAGCACCCTATTCTGGCTCTGCCCATACTCAACTTGCCCCTGATAATCTATCCATCGACTCACTTGAACGCGAAATCGCGACTCTTCTCAGTCAGAATGCGTCTGCTGCGACCAATGCTTTGTTAAACGCTGCCGCTCAGCAGAGACTTGCTAATCTGGGCCTGGGAAACCACACCAGTAATGATGAGCCCCCTGATGGTATTGCCAACCTCGGCCTAAACTTGAGTGGTATTGCGGCAATGTTGCAAGCTGCACAAGCGCACAACGAACAAAGACACGTCGAAGGACAGCTGTCAACAAAGGATTCTGACTATACGCGGCAGCGCGTATCTTCGAAGGAGCAGCAGACGACCAAGTCTGCCCCCGCATTCCACTCTCTCACTTCTGGAGAGGACTCGTCGGCCCCCGACAGGAGTAGAAGAAGATGTGATGCTAGAAGTGGGTCAGAGGGCTCCGATTATCTTTTCGCAGAGCGCGACAGTGGTAGTGACCACGAGGACCTTCATCTGTCCAGACATAGACAGTCCTTGACAACTCCTTCTAGTTCTCGGGGACGACCGGGTACGTCTCCACGAAGCTCGCCTCCAATTCCTGGAGTATCTGGAGAGTTTTCTGATATCAATGATATCCTAAATCAACTCTCAGCTCAGTTTGAGCCCAGTCCTGCCCACGGACATGGACACGAAATATCAACCCCCGACTCTTCACCTGTGGTTTCTCATGTACATGCACAGCTATCAGATGTCGATTCTCGTGTGTTACAACCAACCAATCCCGATCTGCGTTCGACATCCCATCCAGCAATGCAACAACCTATCGCATCAACATCTGCAGCAGCGCTTCCTAGTGTAGAATCACTAGGAAAAGTTTCCAAGAAGTCGAAAGACAAGGAAAAAGTCCCCAATGTCCACACTTGTGCCCAAAACCAATGCAATAAATCCTTTACGCGGAAAAGTGACCTTGCTAGGCACATGCGAATCCACACAGGAGAACGACCATTCGTCTGCAATCACGAAGGTTGTGGCAAGACGTTCATACAGGCAGGCTCTGGCTCTTTTCTATATCACGGACATCTACTAATGAACCGGTTGCAGCGTTCAGCACTCCAAGTTCACGCACGAGTTCACACTGGCGAAAAACCTCATTGTTGCGAATATCCAGGCTGTGGAAAAACTTTTGGTGATTCCAGTAGTCTAGCACGTCATCGAAGAACACATACCGGAAAACGACCCTACAAATGTGAAGACCCTTCATGTGAAAAGACATTTACTCGGCGAACAACACTCACAACGCATATGCGCACACATGACCCAACTTGGGAACCTGACCCGAACGTGTAAATTTTCCACTTCTCAAAATCCCCTGTGTTTTTAACGATTCGTCACAGAAAATACAATTTCAAGGGGAAGAAACGGAAAATGAATGATGACGATGAGGACGACCACGATCTTGCTGAATCAGTTCGAACGATATCTGCACTGTTTCAGACGGAAAATGATATATCGCCGGCAACTGTGGACGGGTCTTTGGACACACGGGTGGCAAGTATCAGCGCAGAAATTGCGGCAGCGATTGCGAAGGCGCAATCACGTGTGTTTGATGAAGACGAGGATGATGAACAATCTTGTTCTGGGCAAGATGACGATGGTCCTGATATAATTGGACCTAATACCAGCGGGATACGCGGTTTAGGAGGCTTACAAGCGTTGGGTATTGGTGATACCCGTGGTAATTCTGACAAAGAGGTCAGACGATTGTTTGAGGAAGACGAAGATAGTGACGCATTTCCGGCGCCGTTGCGGACGCGCAAGGGGAAGGATTCTCCCGTTGTTGGGGCCAAGCGTAAGCGGTAATATAGGGTTCAGTATAAGTACGGATCCATTACTTACTTGGATATATGACAAGGTATTAAGATCCAAGCCCGGAGGGAGCGGGCCGTCTCGATTAGATAAGATGTGGTCAATAAGATCCGAAAGGCAACCTCCTTTGACTTTGACATACACATAAAACGAAGGAAACGGCTTTCCCTTCCGTAGCGGTCAACCGTCCGACTTGGTCCGTCTTTATAAAAAGAGCAACGAACGCGTAGTCTTTACCATCTTGTCTTCATCAGCCATGGCAGCCGAAGAAGCACCAAACGTCGACCTCATCACCCTTACACGGTGCGTTTCACCCCCCAGTTGTCGTCATCGTCAATCGTAATCGTATCCCATCAGCCATGTCCTTTCTGACCAGTTCAGACTGGGACCATCTGCAACAGGCGATCTTACGCTGCTCCTGACAGCAATCCAGGTCACCTCCAAGTTCATTGCAACGAATGTCAGGAAAGCGAGGCTTATCAACCTGTATGTTGTGCGTTGACATGTGATTCACATCTGACTTTTGCTCAGTGTCGGTCTTGCTGGAGAGACAAACGTTCAGGGAGAAGAACAAAAGAAACTGGACGTATTATCAAATGATATCATGGTGAACGCCCTCCGTGCTTCTCGCAAGACTGCTGTTCTTGTGTCCGAAGAATTAGACGACGCGATCATCATTGAAGAACCGTATAGGGGCGCATACTGTGTTGTCTTTGATCCTTTGGATGGCAGTAGCAACATCGATGCTGGTGTCAACATTGGAACAATCTTTGGAATCTACAAAATTGTAAGCATTTGTTGTTGCACATCTATCTGTCCTGTGCCCGACATGGGTTATGCCAGCAACCAAGCTCCAAAGGCAGTATAGAGGATGTCTTGCGGCCAGGTAGTGAAATGGTTGCAGCTGGATACACCATGTAAGCCTACAGCAATCAACCATTGAGCCTGGCACTTACATCGCTCCATTCGAAGGTACGGCTCCTCTGCTAATCTTGTGCTCTCGACTGGCCAAGGTGTTAACGGCTATACCCTGGATGCTGCTTTGGGAGAGTTTATACTGACCCACCCGGATGTGCGTAACTTTGCGATTTTTGTTTTGTAAATTCAAAACCTGATTTGCTTTGGGGTATTGTCAGATCAAAATCCCACCCAGAGGAAAAATTTATTCGTTTAACGAGGGAAACTCAATGTACTTCCATCCACCCGTGATCAATTACCTGAATTCTATCAAATACCCACCCCATCCCAAGACACCGTATAGCGCACGGTACATTGGCTCCATGGTCGCAGATGTTCACCGTACTCTACTATACGGCGGCATTTTTGGTTACCCAGATGATAAAAAGAGCAAGAGTGGAAAGCTCAGACTGCTGTACGAGGCGTTCCCTATGGCTTTCCTGATTGAGCAGGTGCGTCGAAAAGTAACTGTGAAGACTGGATGTTGAACGATAATTCCCAAGGCCGGCGGTATCGCAACTACAGGGAAAGGGAGAATTTTGGATATCGTGCCAAAGAGCATCCACGAACGGTGCCCTGTGTTTTTGGGAAGCCGGGACGATGTGCAGGACTTGCTCAAGTTCTATGAGGAGAAATAAATCTTTGTATTTGTATTTGTTGTGTTTATAATCCATTTATGTACTGTATGAGGTAACTTTTGATCTTGTCCTCAACTCCCTCGAAAGCTCTAGCTCAAGCGCTTAAGCTCTCTAACAGATAGTATATTCCAGGTACCTCAGTGAATAACCGCTCTCCTAAGGTAGTGCTCACGATTTTCGTGTTAGAAGCCAGAGACGTCAGAATGAAGCGCCCGAAACGTCTTGTACTCTCAGATGAAGAAGAAGGCGATGGGACCCAAGATGACATTCGGCCACCTTCACCCACACTAAGCTTCTCTCCAACATCGACTCGGCGTTCTCAGACTTTGGCAAACGATTCTGGCTCTGAACATGACCCCGAGTTCTCGCCCCATTCTCCAGAGTCTCCACCGCCACCATCTTCTTCTCGCATCAAAAGGGCCAAAGGACACAAGTCCAACGAAGGTCCTCCAACGAAGAAGAAAAAGAAACCTCAAAGAAATATGCACGACCACGAGGAGTATCATTCTGCTGCTGCTTCTGGAGACGACGAAGACACTGTGGTAACCACTAAACGCCAGCCAAAGCTGACGCTCAAAGTCCAAGCAATGAAGGGCAAGGAAAAATCTTCTACTGGTACAAAAGCGGACACTAAAACTGGACGTGTACAACGTACTCAAGTGCAGGAGAGCAACCAAAAACAAGGAGTTAAACGAGCCCGATCGGAAATATCCAAACCAGAGGACAGCCATGTTGATATTATTGGTGACACAGCAACAGAGGTCGCTGTCAGGAGTCTTTCACCACCCAAAGAACCCGTCCAGCCACCTCCAAAACGACGAAAGCTTCCAACAATCAAGAAAAACAAGGGCGTAGCCTCGTCGTTAGACGTTTTATCTCCACAGATGGGCGCCAGCGCGGTGAAAGTTTCGGATATCTTAAAGCCTAATGTTCAAACGAGAGTGACTCCCCTGATGGCCGGAAATACCGATTTTGACCTCAGAGATGAAAACGTGTACAAGTCACTATTCACTCAGGTGCGTCGTTTTATTCAATACATTTACAAGGAATTCATGGTAATTTATACAGAGTGGAGGTAACGCGGGTGTGAACAAGGAAAAGGAGGAGCGACGGAAGGAATTGGACAAACTTAGAGACGAAGCCAGAACCCAGAGAACATCTGAGATGGTGAGTCGTTACCAATCTTCATTCCTCGGATACTGAGATTTTCAGGCCACTTCATTTGATCTTCAAACCCAATTTGAGAAAATTAAACGATTTGAGGAGACATTGGGACGTTGTTGTTGGTATCCCAATGTTCTCGCTGCGAAGTGGAAAGAGATCTACGATAGGGACAAGACTACGACGAAGCAAGGGCGGGCTCACGAAGAAGGTCAAATTCGCATAGGGTCAGAAACTGCTAGTTGAGAGAGCTGAGCATAGTCAGGCTGCACTACTGAAACCTTCATCTGTATTTAATGGTGTGGATCGTGGCATGCACCCAATGAGCCTCCCAGGAGCATTTGAGCCCAGGTGGGTGACGCATAGCCTTTACTTATACTTAGTTCGAGGGAAGATTATGATTCGATCTGGCATAAATCTGAACCAAATTGCATCCTTGAGTTTTGGCTAAACCCTGAGTTTTTCGCAAGATAAATCATTCATTCAATATAGATTTCAAATCATTAGCAGTTTTTTGTATCTGGGCGAAGCAGGTGTGGAACCATCTTCTTGGGTCTTTTTGAGTTCTGGTGGAAGAAGATTGCAGATGCATTGCCTGCATTTGGTCGGCCAAAGTTGGCTCCTGCAAGAGATCGCCTAGACTTGAACGAAGGTCGTCAATCACTTGAGTGAACGCGTTTAGATCGGCGGATAGCTCGGAAGAATTTTGTGGCGAGTACAATGAAGCTATCAATTCATCAGACGCGGCGACAAGCGACGATGAATGTTGGGGCAGGGAATCGAATTCTCTGATAAAGAGAGATGGGGAGCCGGGCGATATGGTCAGGACATCCTTTATGATGCGTTTGTGGAGCAGGGTACTCATTCGAAGCAATGTGTAGGCCTATCCAAGCTTGATTAGAGCTACGGGAGGGCGTAGAATAAAACATCAAACCTTTTTAGCTCGCGCTAACTCTTCTGGGCTCATTGGGGTTTTAGAATCCACACCAAGCTCAGCCCAGCCATCGTTATCTTCCAAGGCGTCTGGAGAAGCCTCATTTGAGAAATTTTGGTCGGAAATTATTGCGTCGATCTCCTGAAGACCATCATCCAACGATACGTGGTTCAGGTCGAGTACTTTTCGAACAGCCATAACGTTATTATTTGACAACGTAGATCGAGTGTGGTCGATGATCTCGTGGACGGTGCCGGTCCTTACTAGGTATTCATCTGCTACCTTGCCCGTGCTGTTTATTTTTTTGGACTGGTCATTATCGAGGAAAGTCTGGAGTAGAGACTTTACAGATGTAATGACCATCGTTGCGGCAGAAGTGACCTCCCGAGTGAACGTTGACCCATAGTGAGGACCAAGAAATCGGACACAATGTGAAAGTGCAGCTATCTTTTCAGATAAATCCTTCAGAGGGGATATGGATGCAGAAGGAGTGGGTGAAGATGGTTTGAGAGCAAGAGATAATTTTGTGGTGGTTGCGTAGATGAAAGACAAAAGAGACAGGAAATCTGTACGCAAGATTTGGAGCTCTGGAGGGTCTTTTACGGTCTGTAAAGGGTCCTGAATTGACTGAAGAGCAGCGATGCAAGCATAATGGGCGATCTGGAGGTGAGAGGCAGGATCAGCCATGGTATTTATTGGCAAAACGCTCAATGGCACTGCCTGCAAGAAACTTCGTGCACGTGCCATAACCATTTTTCTTGAACCCCCATGGTGGTCAGTATCTATTCTCCTGGTTCTTGCTCATCGTTTCTGACAACGTACACGCAGTTTTTTGAGGCGTTGAGGCTGGCGGTGCGCCCAGTAGCACGGTCAGCCCCGTCCTTGTGCTCTCGTCACATCTTTGGTGTCACTACTACATTCAAAGCTCCATCCATCCTCGGTCTATACTCTCGTCGTCCATTCTCCCTTGGATCCATCTTCTCTCGTTCACCTCAAATTACTCCTTCTCCACTCGTCGTCGCTCATATATCAAGGCTCGAAGCTGAAGCCAACGTCAGTCCCCACGATGTCTCCAAGCAGCTCGCCTTGCTCCAGGCTTTGGCCGATACTAAACTCAAGTCGTCGTACGATCTAATTATCAGTCGCTGGGAGCGCATGTGCGAGTTTGTGAGTGCCCTTCTATAGACGTTCTCCTCTCGCTAACCTTTAATTGTTTCGGTCTAGGATAACACTTCGCCACTTTTACAGTCTGCACCCGCTTTTCAACTCTACCTCACTGCACTAGTACAGACCGGACAGCGAGCATCCATTAGCCCTGCTGTTCGGCGTCGCGACACCTTAATCGCTTCGTTGGCTCCAGCAAACTTTCTATCAACTTCACAGGACGCGCCAGAAGCCGCTTCATCTACGTCTGCACCTACCGCGGCTTCGGAACCCGTCTCTTCTCCAAGTGAACAAATTGCGCAAGCAGTACTTTCAGGCCAACCAGCAACCATCGTCTCACCTATAGGAAAATTACAAGGAGCCTATGAACCAGGTGGTTCTCATACCCCCATCCAAGTGTCCATAGTGGAACGTTAGTCTGGTCATTCCTTCAACCTTCTATGCACATAACAGATCTCAAACAGGTAAAGGTTCATGGATTCCTACTGTAGTAAAGACTGTCCTGGGTTTCTTTCTCGGTGCATTCGGTAATTGTCCCTTCGCTGAACGAACCTTTCACCTTTGTTGACATCTTTTCCAGTTGTTCTTGTTGTTCTCGCCGTTCTACTCGAAAATTCAGGATTTATGAAAGCTGGCCCTCGCCAATCTCAGTTCGAACCTTCCGAAGGAAAAACCGTCAAATTTTCAGATGTACATGGCGTCGACGAAGCAAAAGAGGTACGCCATTTTCTACAATTGGCGACTTAACCAATCAAAGTCCTTCAGGAATTATCCGACGTCGTTCAATTTCTCAAGGATCCAACGGCATTTGCTACTCTTGGTGGTAAACTGCCCAAGGGTGTATTGCTAACTGGGTTTGTCGCTCTTCCTCAGTTGGAACTGTGATCTCTGATGATTCCTTAGGCCACCTGGAACTGGTAAAACTCTTCTTGCGCGTGCTATTGCGGGAGAAGCTGGAGTTCCTTTCTTCTTTGCTTCCGGGTACGTTCTGCATTTTGCATTGACCTTCTGTCTTAAACAAGATGCAGCTCTGACTTCGAGGAGATGTTTGTTGGCGTTGGCGCGAAACGAGTTCGAGAACTGTTCGCTGCGGCTCGTAAAAAAGAACCTTCAATTATTTTCATCGACGAACTTGATGCCGTCGGTGGCAAGCGTAGCAGCCGTGATCAACAATACATGAAGCAAACTCTGAATCAACTGTTGACTGAAATGGATGGTTTCCAGCAGAGTGAGGGTGTCATTGTTATTGCAGCGACAAACTTTCCGGAAAGTTTGGATCCGTAAGTCGCGGGTTTTCGTGAATGTACAGAGTTTACATACATTCTTGCAGGGCACTTGTTCGACCTGGCCGATTTGATAGGACCATCGCTGTCCCTCTGCCAGATATTCGAGGCCGGGTACAAATATTAAAGCACCACATGGAAGGTGTAACAGTAAGCAAGGGTGAGGGATTTTTGAATTGTATTGTTGACCCTATATTAATTGCGGTGCGTGGCGCTCTTTTCCTTTTTAGGAGTCGACCCTAAGATCCTCGCACGTGGAACCCCCGGATTTTCTGGTGCTGAACTTCAGAACATGGTCAAGCAAGTACCACACCCCTGTTTTCATTTCTAGAATTAATTTCTTTGCAGTCTAGCGGCTATCCAAGCAGCAAAAGAGCATGCCACCGAGGTGCTTCTGAAACATTTTGAATGGGCGAAGGTGATGGCCATTCAGCCATCCAACGTTGTCTATACTTACCAAACAACATCAGGATCGTATTGTGATGGGTGCTGAACGAAAAAGCATGTACCTGGAACAGGAAGCCAAACTTGCGACAGCTTATCATGAGGTTTGTGCCTACATGAATGCAGGAAGAAGTCCGTTAATATGCAAGTAGGGAGGCCATGCTTTGGTCGCCTTGTATACCGATGGAGCCATGCCTTTGCACAAGGTTACGTGCGTCCCTCGCGGCCATGCTCTTGGAGTAGTGCGTGATCTTGTATTGGACTTCAATCCTAGTACTCAATCAACCGTTCCTCCAGACATCCCAACTCCCAGAAAATGATCGCACGTCTGTGAGCTATAAAGAATATCTGGCCGAAATTGATGTCGCCATGGGAGGACGTGTTGCTGAGGAACTTAGTAGGTATTTTTTACTGTGTTCGGCTGGATGATGGCGATTAACCACCCTATACCAGTCTATGGTGCCGACGGTATCACAAGTGGGGCAAGTTCAGATATTCAGGCAGCTACTAGAACGGCGCGGAACATGGTCAGGGTGCGCTCCTTTGATTATTTTCCTTGTTCTCTTTTTTTATTGCTTTCAGCGATGGGGTTTTTCTCGCTTGGGACCCGTGTTCTTTGACGATCGAGATGATAATTTAAGCTCGTCGAGGAAGGAAATCATTGAAGAGGAGATTACCAAGTCAACTCTCCGTTTTTTTTTCGCTCGTCTGTCGCTTACTCGTTTTTACAGGCTTGTGCGAGGTGGTGAAACTCGTGCTACCAATTTGCTGAAAGCGAGGGTAGACGAACTTCATAAGGTATACCTTCAGGTCATCACTGTTGAGTTTTATGTTTGATTGTTGTCTTTCAGCTCGCCCATGCTTTGGTGGAGCATGAAACGCTGGATGCTGATGAAGTCAGGAAAGTCGTGAACGGCGAGGCGATCAGGAATATTACCGAGGTGTTGGAGGACGAAATTTCCAACTTACAAGGCCAAAAGCAATCTGCTTGATAACATGCGGTCGTGTCTGTCTAACATGTTTCAGATGTTGGATGTGGAACTTAATTGAAATAAGGGAAGACACACATGCGGGTTGCTGTGTAGACAAACCAGGAGGTCCTTGTCACACTGAATTTATCTTCTATAGAACCTATACAATTATCTCAGCAAGGAGAAAATCCTGTGTAGCGTCGATTCTGTCGCAAATATAGATAGACGTTAATACACGTTAATCTTGTTTTACTTACTACTTTGCGTCCTCGTGTATTGATGGATCTCGATTGGCATCATTGTGTGTGCCAGACAACTGGTTTGGTTACGCCGTAAATGGACTCCCACTCATGATATCGAGAAACTCAGTCCATTGGCGCAATTTCGAATATTCTCGGTACGTTAGCATGCACTTAAATATTAAATATACTGCCAGCCTATAATTCAATTCTAATAATACCCCTAACTTTTTCCTACGCAGTCCAATCCGTGCATACCTCATCCCTCAGCCTAGTTCCCTCAATCCAGCCAATTGGCACGTACTATCAGCTTTCTCAAGCATTGTGGCCGAATTCTGACAGTGATAGACGTCTATTTTAGCTCAAAAGCGCCCCACATATTGGATCCTAAAGGAACCAATTACGATCACCACTGGATCTTTTCTTACCTCCGCCGACCGCTCCAGTGCGAGAATTTTTTGACAAATCAAGTCCGCGACGCACTGAAATAGAAGTTCGGCTGTCATCCAGATGTGCCACAGGCGCCTCAAATTCGTCAGATCGACGTCGTGTGGTCATCTAAGTTTCACTGGAGAAACGATAATCGATTGTCATCAGAGGTCGTGTTTTCTCAGCACTTCACATCCTCCAAGTTGTGGGCCAGGAATTTGTACATGTCGAAGATATTATGAACAGCCAGAGCGAGTTGTGGCAGATGAGGTTTGATTCCATCCAACTCCTGAGTACTCTGACTCTTATCGGCTCATTCCTACTAGGTCCCCGGAAAATGTTCCCTATGTTTATGACGTTAATTCATTCTCGATTATATTGAACTACTATACATTTGGAAGCATCATTTCAAACATCTACTCAAGTAGTGTACGATTGTACTTATTACCCCTCGATTCGAGATTTTAAACATCCAAGTCAAAATCGACCAGCATCTGGTCATCAATTCCACCATCTCCATATTCGTTGTCATCGTCACGCATTGCCTGTTCCTCGGCTAATGCCTTTTGCTTTGCTTGGGCTTTTTCTATATCCTCCAGTGACCAAAGTGATACCCCTGTCTGATTTTCATTGGGATTTTGAGATATTGATCGCATGAAAAGTTTTGATAGTGTTAAAGCCATGTCAGTGGAAAGATTTGAAGCCGTCTCTGTGATATATTGGTTTATCCACCGGGGAAGCTTGGCACGTTTGTCTGCCCTTGCGAAACGCTGCAAAATTTGATTAGATTGAGCACCGGGGAAGCGAGACCACTCACTTTATCCGCAAAAACCATGAGACCCCAATCAGTCTTACCTCGCAGGACACGACCAACACATTGAGCAGCATTTCGCATAGCATCGAATCCCAGGAATTCCGATTCACGTATCCGATATGCATCTCGAAGATATTCCAAACGAGCCTTGAGAATTCGGCTCTCCGTGTACTGATATGGTACCCTGTCACACATAAAGCACCCGCAGACGGAAGTTAGAAAGACACGTAGAACCTACCCAAACATGATAACAGCGCGTCCATAATTATGGTCAAAATCAATTCCTTCAGATACTTTCCCTCGCGCAACAGAGAGAAGAACGGCTCCACGCCCATTATCACAAGCCTGTACCCAGAACAGCGATGTTAATTAAATTAAAAATTGCCTCAATTATTCACTCACCCTACGATAGTTCTCCAGGGCAATGCTGGTTTCGTTCGCGTCCGGGGTTTCAACAAAAATAAGTTTGTGCTTCCATACTTCATTCAAAATTCCCTAGATGCAATGAGTCAGTTTCCAAACGATTGCCCCAAGATAAAGGAAAGAGACTCGCCATATCATTCCAAGCAGCAACTATAGATTCCATATAGAGATAACTGGGGAAGAAGGCAACAATTCCGTCCGGTACAATTTTGCTGTATTCAATAAGAATGCTCCCGAAATTTCGGACAACAGCAGGGTCATTCCTAACTTCAAACCTTGAACTGATAGCAACTTGGTCACTGCCCCTAGTTATGACCTGCAAGAAAGGTAAGCGGGGGGCGCATAGGGAATATGTATGCTGATATACCAGGGGAAGAAAAGCGTTCCGCGTCAGAGTCATGGGATAGGTTTCTTGTACGACAGGAGTGAATTGAAGCATTTTAGGATACATGTCCAAGGGAGAGATTGTGCCAGATGTTATGACAACGCTGCTGAAACGTTCGAATACTGGTTTGATGGCAAGAGATGGGTCAAGACAACTAACAACAATTGGCTGTTCAGAAATGGGACAGAAAAACGTGAAGTTAACGAACGTAAAATGGAACATAGGATTAGGCACAGTGGCATTATCAGTTTCAAAGGGTTCGAGGATGAGGAGGAAACCTGTTAAGCTTCGTATTAGAAGAAACGATGGCGTGGCGAGCAGATCGCTCATAGACACAATTTACCCTTTTCATACGTCGCCACTAAAGTCGCAAAGCTTGCGACTTTCTGCAGAGCGGAGTGTTCATCTAGTCTCCCGATATTCAAGGTGCGAATTAAAGACTGCAAACGTTCAGCACAAAATCTGTATAACGATATTTAGCGGCTATGCGCAACAAGCGCATGGTAGATTACCTGAGAGGTCGTCGTTCAATATAGGTTATATCTTTCAAATGCTGAAGGAATGACAATGGTGTCTCTGCCACAACATGAAGAACTCGCATTCGCGTCTGAAACGGAATTATAATCAACGACCAAAAACAAGAAATGAATCGGACCTTTAGATACTCGACGAAACGTTTAAGAAAGGCGACAAAGTGCTCGGCTTTGCGGATGTTTCCTGGAACTGCTTCATTGAGCAGGTCATCTGGAAGGACTGCAAAAAATGAGATATTTTTTGCCAAGGTAAGGCATGGAACACGCACGTGGATTTGACATGAATCCGTCGGTGTCGTCGACAACATCCTGCAAACCCTCGACAAGTTTTGAATATTCGTCCTGAAGCTTTGCCGCGTCCGTCGTTTTCACCCTGTCCGGGAAACAAAGTGTAGCTTGCGCGATCCAATCGAAGAGCTTACTTACTCTTCAATCTTCTCTCCTAATTTGACGACGCTTCGGGCGGCTGAGTCCAGCATTGGACGGGTCAAATCAATGCTGAGCGATTCTATGCAAACATTGTCTACAAGTACAAGCCGATTAGCCCTCTCTCAGCCCGCAGTAACAAGATACATACCAATATTGTGAGCCTCGTCGAAAACTACAATCGCGTCTTTGGATAGCTCTTTGGAAACCTGTTCTGCAACCTTTGGATCTAGCAGGTAGTGGAATGAATATATGATGATATCAACGAATGGCATCTAAAAGAATATAAATTCTAAGCGTTGCCAAATCCAGAAAATGCTGACCATTCGGCGGACGGTGAAGTATGGACAGATGCCTTTATCACGCCCATACTGTAATACGTCCGCAAGAGTCCAGATACCGGGAGAGATGAGGTTTCCTGGTTCTAGCTTCCCCAAGTTCTGCGCGTGAATGAGATTCGAGGATCCACACACCAAGACAATGCTTACTTCGTGCCAGTCACAGAGCTCCACAGACCCTGGATTTTCCCTGCCCATCTCACAGGCCACAGTGTTCGTCATGTCGCGGCATCGGGCATCGACCACCTTTCCTTTTTTCTCTTTCGAGACCTAGAGCGCAACATGGAAGACGTTCTATGTGAGAAAAAAAATAATCAACCTCTGGATGAATACACAGATTCTTCCGACTTGTCAAGCCGAGGCCTGTATAGTTCTTTTCCTTTTCTTTCTCCTCGTCAGTTTCAGCTTGGGATATGCGATATTCCATGAGGCGTTTGAGTTCTGCAAGCGCCTTTTCAATCTCAGGGACGGTACGTGAGCAGTATATTAGTTTTCGTCGTGTCGGGTAGAACTTCGCGAAGGATTAGCCCCTGATCTCAAGTTGTTCTAGGATGCTTCACCTGTTGGTAAGAAACAATCAGAGAAAGTAAAGATACGGTTTTCCCTGTTCCAGATGGCATCTCTAAAACACAATGTCCCTGACTTGCATAAGTCTTGCATAATCGTCAAACGCGTTCAGCCAGGCATACAGTGGCATCCAGAGTCCTTTTCAAATCACACATATAAGCATATTGTTCTGCAAAGTGAATGATTAAACCTGAGATAGTAGTTAAGACAAGCAGGCTACTCACCCGGGTATATTCGATCATAAGGGAAGATGACCTATGGTGGTTGAGTCCTTTCTAGCAAATACATTCAACTCCAAGAACGCACAGGCAGGTTGTCAATAAAAAATTTCATGGTGAGTTGGGATGTGTAACAATTAATGGGAGAAAAAGAGCCTGCAGGAGGATAATGTCGAGACGAGTGTTAATGTTATGAAGTTATGGACAGAAAATTCGGTCACTGAAAAATCCACGTGCGCGTCGACGTCGTCACCAGTCTTGAGTCTCTCTGACGCGACGTTTAATGGTCGCTGTGAAACCTCTCTGCGATTTAAACGCTGGCCATGTATAAAAAAATATTTTTAATTGGTGTCCTGGAGGAGTAGAATATCTGAAGTAACAGTAGTGTCCAAAGTAACTAATGGTTCATTATTCTTCAAATACAAAGTCCATCGACCCTCAAAAGGAGATCATACTACATGCAGAAAAAGACTATCTACTTATCAGGGAATTCGGGATGAAAGGACGTCGATAAATCATAAAGCGCTTGACACTCGCTTTTACTTACGTGTTGTCCGACCCCAAGCCCTGTGCAGCGACGCTGATCGATTGTAAAGCCTCGCTTTGACTACCTTTTATGAGAATCTTCGCAGTAGAAACAATACAGGGAAGCGGCTTACCCTTCACCGAGGATGCCATACCCATCGTTCGGAGATTGGCCAGTCGTGTCTGGAGTATTCGACTGCGAGCTTTCATTGTTAGTGGGCGAGACGGGTGTTCCCGCCTGTGCAGTAAGATTGGACTGGGACCACTATAATAGTAAGTATACTTTGAGAGGCTTCCAAATGTATTTGTAACATATTTGAGTCTGACCTGATATTGCAGGATGCCTTGGAGACCGCCGAGAACGCCAGCTGAAAGAATTTAGACCAGTGACACAGGATACTGGTGCTTTATACCTTGAATCCATTGGGAGTATGCATCGTCACGTTGCTGGTCTGTAACTCCGAAAGACAACGTAGAGTTAGTCGACGATGCTAGATGCACATTCAGAGGGCAATCAATGTCATTGCCAATGAGTTTGGTGTTCACATACCTGAGTCAGACCCAAAAGGTGCCACAGTGGAATTGAAAGGAACAAAGAAGGGGGCGTTCGATTGTGTGACTAATCCAAAGCCGGTGAGCGAGACAGGTTTGTTAAACCTTTTTTAAAAGACACGTCAGTGATCATAGACAAGACACCAAAACATAACATACAAGTTGGCCAGGTCAGCATGAAGCTTGATCCAATCCAATCCCGTCTGCAATGTCTGATTGAAAGCAGGGAGACTGGGGTCGGGTGAGTTTTGGGAGTAGTCGAACTGGTCAGGGAAGAACTGGAACGAGCCAAAACCAATTTCTGGAATGTTGATGATATCTTCACTGTCCACGCCCTGAGATCCATCGAATGCAGAGGCCAGAGAATTCAAGTCAGATTGGCGTTTGGTTTCTACTCTCGTGAATGAAGAATTCTAGTTACGCGACAAAAAAGGTACTTACGTGAAGCTGTCCAACGCCCTCTCACTTGAACGCCATCAGCGGGGATACCAGCACGTTTCTGGCGTTCACGTTCTCTTTTCCAAGCGGCCTTCCTTTCCTTCAGAAGTTTCGCTTTACTTTGAGGTTCAGCGCGGCGTCGGGATCCAGGAGCTGGGGATGGCTGAGGGGGAGGGGTCACCACTCGAGGGAAAATTTTTTGGCAGTCCGTGCAAAAGAATCCTTGATTACTGTAGCGGCGTTCAAACGGAATTCAGGAAGCAAATGCAATGAAGTACCCGGAAGATATGACATGGTTGGGGTCCATATTTGAGACATGCTGAGCGACAGTTGAGTGCCATCTTGTGACGTTTTGAGCGACACAGTTTCCAGAACTAGGCAACGAGGAGTTACATCTATACAACTCTCAACGAAACCGTCAACAAATGGGAAAAAATCATTTAACCCACCGAGGGTCATTGGCCAGTTCCCTAAGTCTTTTATGAGAAAGCTTCAGTAACTAACCATAGAACCACCTACCAGCCGAAAACATTTGTACTGTTCACATATCGAGATACAATTTGAGTCGTGTAGTTCGTGAAGGCGTCGATGAGCGTTTGGTTGGTGTAAAATTGGTCATGATGTAGGGGTCCACCAAAGTTACGAACGTAGGCATCCATTCCACCTATTGTACACAACGCTTTTCAAAATGGGGCTCGCTAGGAAGCTCTAGAAATATACACACCATAGTCGTTGCTTAAGCTATTCCTTGGTAGAGACGTGTTCGAGTCTGAATTCTGTCTGGCTTGGATTGGATTGAATCCGTTAGATAGCGGTTGATCCACGCCAGCGACAGGGTTCCAGTTATTCGTAAGAGATAAGAGGATATATAGGCCGTGATTTTGAGCCAGTTCGATCACTTTATCCAGCTTTTGTAATCCGTTAGGTCCAGTGTTGATAGAGACAGTATTATTGCTGATCAGCTGGAACCACGTTCCATTCTCAGGAATCGTATCGACGTCTGTTTTGCATTGTTTGATGGCACCTGAGGGTGAAAATTCGGAGGGTAGAAAACGTACCATTGAATGCCCACGTCCTAACAACGGTAAAGTTGGAAGCACGGATAGATGCAAGAGTGTTGTCAATGTCCTCCTCGGTGTTCAAAGCGCTTAGCCAATATGCGTTGGTGCCGATAAAGTTGAAAACGCTTTGGAGAGAGTTAAGTGAGCGAGTGGTTGAGATATTTGAAAACGTACCTTCCGTTGACATAGAAATTACCATCTTGGGTGGAAACAAAAGGAGTATCAGGGACGGTATTCCACCTTTTCGCCCTCTGGATAGTTCGAGTAGGGCTTGTGGCGGACACCAAGAGCGCAACAGAGAAGAGCAGCAAGACAGTGCTGAACATCTTGGTGACTACGGACAGAAAGAACCGCAAGCGAGATATCTGCGAAGACTTCGGTATATATAAGGATAAGTGGACAATGTCGGCCTTACGGCTCCTGCCATGTAATATCTCCGTGTTCTTCACGTGGACTTGAAATCTAGATGATGAACTTAATAGACGCCTATAGGGTTCAAATGACCGTCGATTGTAAAACGATACGGATCCCGAATTAAGATAGATTTGGCTAGAGTGATCACAAAAAAGACAGCCATGTGTAGAGAATTGAGGCTTCTGGACTGACAGTGTCTATGTCGTTTTGTGGGGGTGAAGTTGTCGAATTGGAGGTAAGGTTATGATAATCATCAATTGTGACATTTTCCATCAGTCACTTCTTGATCGAATAAATCAACCCGTGCCTCATCATACAGTACTTCCAAAGAAACATGCTCAAAAAACGTACGTTGACTACCCTTCGACCCTTTTTGCGCCAAACCCATCTCTTCATCCCATCCACCTCATGTCGATATTATTCGAGAGATTCTGCAAAGCGTATCGTCGCATCGTCTAAAGTTCTTCAGTTCGGAAAACGTTTCATTCAATATACGTTTTACTCCTCCTTATTTCTCGTTGTCGCAACAGTCGTTGGATTCGAGGGTACACATTTATGGGTAGAAAAGGTGGAATTGGCACCGGAGAAAGACCCTGAGGTCAAACGCTGGGAATGGGATCAAGAAGTGAAGTGGTCTGGGGATTCGGTCACAGGCGGAACCGATCCTGCCCTTGGATATTACGGCCGACACTGGGTTCGCGCTGCATGGGCGGCATCCAACTGGGGGGAATATCGCGCAGCAGTTGTGGCCAGCCCGGAAATTGATCTTACCCATGCCCCACCGGCACCACAAGATTTAAAACTTGTTGAAGCAAACGCGACAGCAACCGATTCGTTTATACGTGGAGCGTTACGTGTTGCCAGTCAATCGGACCTAGAGAGTCTTCATCCTGAAACTGTGGCCCAACTTCTTACTCGCCACGCCTCAGTTCTTGAACGACTCAGTGGCAAAGCTCTTCAAGAATCTCGAACCGAATACGAACGCGCATGGGCGGAGTTTTCTGGTAAAGGGCTTGATGCTGCAAGTGTCGCAGTAAGACTCGGAGAAATCAATGCCCAATTGGATAGACCGGACGATGCGATCTTTTGGTGGGCACAGGCCATAAATCTCACTCTTGGCGAGGCCCCGAAAGATCTAAAAACACTACCTACGATCCTCAAGGCACTGCCACCTTCACCTCGTGCTCAGCGCATCCTTTCGACGACACTTGTCTCTCTGTCTTCCTTTTACGCTAAGTCCGGAGAACTCCCAGCTGCTCAAGCCCTTGAGGAAATCGCCCTCATGTTATTTCGTCCCATTTTCACTCCAAGTTCCTTGACATTGACACCTTCCCACACCCTTCACGATCTTTACCTTCTTCATCGATCTTCTCTCTTATCGATTCACCTCGGTGAAGTGCTCAGTGCCCGTAAAAAACCTCTCGCTCTATCCATCGAATGTCTTACTTCCGCCGCTGAATCATCTCAAAAGGTTGCGCATACCTTGGCAGGAACTCTGTCATTGGGAAATCCTGGCGCCAGTTCTCCCATTAAAGATGTTTCCCCGCTTGCGTCCTATACCGAATCGCGATCAATGAAAAAGCCCGCTGAAGCTCTTCTCCGGGATGCGCGGCGGACATCTGCTGAAGCTTGGAATCTTCTGGGCATCCTTAACGAAACACAAGGTAAAAATCTGCCTGCCGCAATGCGATGTTACGAACGCGCGGTTCAGTGGGCGTCATCTGACAGAATATCAAATGACATGAAACCTCACGAAGGTATGTTGGCGTCCGAGTGGGCGTCGATATGGAACAACTACAGTCGTACCAAACGAAATATGGAGAAAAACACATCACAAGCATCCCTCAAGTAATAAGCACCCCCTGCCAGTAGATGACATGACAACTTGAACTGTGATTCTGAATGTACGAGACCAAATAGG
>JABAJW010017955.1:8804-37203 GCA_018855395.1 Arthromyces matolae
CCAGTGAGCGTGATGCTAGTGCTATGATTTTGGCTCTTCTCTATCTCCTCCTTGTCAATTTTGACTTTGCGTTCGAGATCTTCTTTCAATCGCTGAACGCTGATGTACTCCCAGCGCGTAACATTGAATGGCTCGAACAATCCTCCAGCAGAGAAGTCGCACCAGCATCGGTCAACGGCTTGGATGACCACTGGCAGTGATTTTGTGTAATGTGGACCCAAGGTATTATTCAAGGCTTCGGCAAAAGTGGTAACATTTTCTGACCAAGGTGTAGAGAGGGGGCTGTCGAGCGAGAAAGGTTGCCAGTAGCATGAAGAAACGAAGAGAGTTGTTAGCAATACAATGCAATAAAAACTGAAGAACAGTCAGAGTTTGAACGTTTGTGAGGAGCAAGATGCACGCACCAAGGTTTTGCATGTATCGTCAACGAAAGTATGAATAAAAGGAGAAAATATGGAGGCGCTGTGGGTAATGGCAATATGAGGAGTGGCAGAAACCAGCGGGTGCACCTATAAACATCTCAGAAAGTTTTAAAGCAGAGAAATTGGAAAACATACCACATAACACTAAAGCAAGTAGGTACAGTAAGATCACGTTTTTGCAGCCATGCCAGACCACAACCAAATCATGTGTGCCTACGTAATCAAGATTCTTTTCTGGACCCTTCCACACGTTTCGTTTGAATTTCGTGGGTTTTTTTTATCCCGCCTCGTTTCTACGTACTCCTCTCCAATTCACAACCATGTCGACTCACCCTGAGGTCCTTTGGGCACAGCGAAGCTCAGAATCGGATGATGCAAAGGTGATCGTCTTCATGTCGCGTCTTGGCCCTTGTTGACATCGATTTCAAACAAGAACGTCGTCTACTTGACTGTCAATCTTCCTGACATCCAAGAGTCAACCCTCGCGTATAATCTCACTCCCACTTCAATCTCTTTCAAAGCCAAAGCCGGAGAGTCAGTTATTCCGAACTGTTTGTAGAAAGGATAATCTCATCTTTTGATCAGTGTCTCTCGTAATATCCAAGAAAAGGAATATGAATTCAGCCTTGATTTTTTTGCTGAAGTCGATCCTGAGGTTGGCGATCTATCGTTCTTTCAAGCAGTATCTTATCCTTATCTTGCAACTTGGTTTAGCATTCAACGAAGAAATTGACCACTCGCTCATTCTCTGCCGTCCTTCGCAAGACCAACAAGCAGTCAGAGTACTGGCCTCGACTCACCAAAGAGAAAGTTAGGAATGCGTTCCTAAAGACCGATTTCTCCAAGTGGGTGGACGAGGATGAACAGGATGGTGCTGCGATCCCTGAGGAAGATGGTGCAGATTTCGGTATGGGAGGTATGGGAGACATGGGAGGCATGGGAGGTATGGGAGGTTTTTGACTTTATCATTAGATGATGGCACAAATGGGCCAAAGCGGCGCTGCTGGCTCATCTGCCCCTGATGACGGTGACAACGATGATTCAGATGACGATGGCCCTCCCCCTCTTGAAGAGGCTGAGCCATTGAAGTAGATCATATATCTTGACTCGCGACACGAATTTGTGGCGTAAATTGAAAATGGGCCTTCCGATCATTTTTAATCCTATTTACCGTATTGACATCAAGCTTCGAGAAGAGATCTATTTTCATTGCGATGGAAATACATACGCAGAGATGCTAGACGATGCAACATATCAAACTCGGCCAGCATTGCCATGTCTACCTCATAGCTGTAAACTGATCTCTAGCTTTCCATCGAGATACCTTGCAGAAACCCTAAGGAGAGTAAGAAACACAGAATAACTAAAGCCATGAGATACTTTACTGAGTAAGATCGTCGACGATATAATCTGGAGGGGCATCACAGGCGAGAAGGACTTCACGACGTGTTGAAGTGCAGACAGCCAGAGTCTTCGAACCTGCTGCTCGTCCTGATCGAAGGCCGGAGATGGCATCTTCGACTACCAGACCTAAGATGGATAGTTTGATACAGGTTTCTTTGACTTATGAACAGGGGAAGCTGACAGTTCGTTGGGTTTACGCCACATTTGACAGCACCAGCAAGGTATGGCGCTGGATATGGTTTACCGGCCGTAACATCATTGGACGTCACAATTCCGGCTGCAGGTAAAGGAATCCCCGCTTTTTCCAGAGCACGCGGAGCGTATTTATTTGAAGCTATCACAAAACATATTAGCGCCTAGAAATTGGGAGTTAAGCTGATCAACTTTACCAGAGGTTACAATGTTCCAAGCGCGACGACTGGCCTCAGCCTGGTTGAGCTACGAACGCTGCGTCACAAATTTGGACAACAGATCAAAATGTTTTTTAGATTAACCTGGTTGACGAGATTGATAGCACCTGGTAGAGCCGTTGGCCCACCAGTGATAACTTCGTCTTCGAATCGATCGATCTCCGCCTATAACGAATGAGCATCACATATTATAGAAATTTGACGCGAATGTACGAACGAGCAATTTCGCCTCGTTGTCGATCTTACAATATTCCTGCAAACTGTCGTACAGTCTCCTTCCATGCGTCTCGTGTGCTACTTTTTCAGAGTCACCGAGAGAATAGTCGTCGGAAAAGATGGACCAGGCCTTAAGCACACCAGGTGTGGAGTCTATAAGTGTTCTTTGAAATTAGATACAAAAGTTAGGGTAAATATGGTCAATAAAAATGAACATGCACTTACCCATCCATGTCGAACAAGACCTGATTCATTTCACAGTCAACAGATCAAAATTCTGTAAGATATGATCAAGGCAATACACACAGCATCTACAGTGAAAATTACGGGGCCCATCCTAGCAAAAAAAGGGAAAGACTTGAAGAAGACTCGGAAAGATTGTCGAACGAAGCGAAAAATCGATTGGCGGGGAGTTCGGCCCGGTATATCCAGCCCTTCACGCGCACGTGAATGAGAAATTGGCGATGGAATTCGCGCTCCAGGCGCGGTAATTTGTTTCGCAAAGAAACGTTTTGAGTTGGATTTTACACGAAAAGCAGCAAGCTTAAGATGATCGTCGGAATCCAATGATTTCGACTGAGTACTTGCCTAAGCCTCCGGAGTCATATGACATGTTGGTGGACTAGAACAACCAACGTCCTTCGGTGAATCTATAGATATGCTTAGCAATGTGGTTAACATTAGCAAGATGTGAAAGGCGGCAGTAAGCTCTAACACATAGCAGTCTGATCCAAAGGAGGATGCGTGGTGCAAGCCTGTCAGAAAGTAACATCTCGAAAGTCATTACACAAAGTCGTCAACACGTTCTAATGATACGTCCGATGGGTACCGTCTTACCAGACTTCAGAAAGTAGAGGTAATTCAGAACCCGGGGGTCGCAATCTTCAGACATAGTGTCCGAAAACGGGCGGCAGTTACACTTTAACATAGGATACGATGAGATAGACAACAGATAAGAATTACTATGGATCAGGAATGTCGACTTAGTCTTGACGTCTTCTCTCAGCTTCCCAGCGCGCTCTCATGAGTTGAACGCCCTCGTATTTTGTGCGGATATTCATGGGTCCAACCAATTGGGCAGACTGGAGGTGTGAAATGTACAGCGGGTCGGTGCGGATTACCTGCAAAGCGTTAGGTAACGGTATTCATGATACCTCGAGTTGGTCATACCGATCCAATGGCGAGGAAGAAGGAGAACGTTGCGGCGCTACTAAGCATGTATTGAGAGAGTGTGGCCATTGCACCTCGAGGACCCGCGCCTCCTCTGAGCAGACATTCTTAATTATAATGGGGGCGACGTACTAGAGGGAAAACTCGCCTTATGATACTATATGAGCCAAAAATAAAACCAATCGTGAGCCCGACTCCGCCGCCCATAAGAGCTCCCATCCTGATGATAACTCATTACCAAAGGACATTTTCAGATATTAGTTCGACCTTACTTCACTGTATAGAAATTTGAATGTTACGATTGAGACTGTTTCACCAAGCAAAGTGGAGAGTTGTACATACACTTTTGCCATATTGATGGTCCTCCATGGCCATGTGGAACAGGCGCCGCCATTATTTTGAGTTTTTAGAGGTGGGTGGGTGGTGTGGTACTGTCGAGCTCGAGCTCAAGAACGTCGAAGACAAAATGTAAAAAACCGGTCACGCGTTTCGCGCGCTGACAATCTCGGAATCACGGACCCGGACTTCTGAGTAGTGTTGAACCTATGGCTTCACTGTCTTTTCCTCAGGCTCAACAAGCTCAGATAAGTGAGTTTCACATACTGCTAGACTAATAAGTTATTCATTGTCGTCGAGTTCGAGCAAATCAGCGGGACCTATACCATGTCTCCTCATTGAGGGATCAAACCGAGAATGTTCTTAGATCTTGGCTAGGTAAATGAGTCCTATCTATTACAATGAAAAGCTCACATCAACAGGGACAAGATGGCTGACGAGATGGGAGAAGGAAGTCGAATCTATGGTGAAGCTGGTGTACTATGGAATAACTACGGGACGAGGTAATTTGCCATGCTGGAATGTGAGTTCTGCCTAATATTGCCTGCGACAGCTATGCAGACACTTGGCGAAGAGTATACCGATGTGTGGCAATCTTCGACACATATGCCGCCCACTGCTCGAACCCGTGTGGGCCTCATTCTTCTTCCAACATTTTCTGCGTATGCACTTGCTCGACTTATCAACCTGTCCTCCTTGCGGGGATATCCACGAATTCATGAACTCTTGAAGAAACTGCCTACCGCCCTCGAGCTCATTTCTGAGATCAACCTGGCCATATTTTACTTGCGAGGAACCTATCATGACGTGATGAAACGGGTTTTTAGAATCCGCTATGTGAGTTCAAGAGGAAATCCAGGTTTCTGAAGCTTATGATCCATAGATCTCCTCAATACCAGAAGATCCTCACACACGACCACCATCTTACTCTCTGTTAGGGGTCCTCATTATAATTCGACTCTTGTATCGACTAGTCACCGCTCTACAGACGGGGGCTTCCGCTGGCGACAAGAGTAATGGGAGGCCATCTTCGATGTCACACAACAAAGAAAGTTATCTTGATGAGCGACCTATCTCGACATTTCTGGGTCCCGAAAACCCAGAGGGAGAACCCGCACGACCCGCAGAAGAAGATGAAAGAACGATGCTGAACATTGCAGCTATACCCAACGCGTCGAGAGCTTCGCGAAATTGTACCCTTTGTTTGGAGGAAAGGACAGATAGTTGTTCCACAGAATGCGGTCATTTGTTTTGTTGGAGTTGCATTGTAGGATGGGGAAGAGAAAAGGTACGACAACGCTCTCGCACAGTGGATGAAACTCTAACATCATGTTCTATAGCCTGAGTGTCCACTCTGTCGCCAATCTCTGAACCTTTCTCGCCTCCTACCAATTTATAACTTGTAGTTGGAAGGAACGAGATGTAAGATTGACCAAGTGAGAAAGCGGGGATAATTTTACAAAATGAAGTACATTTAGAATCATGCAACTTGTTGGATGAGCGTAATATTGTCGCCTTTTAGCAGGATGCGCCCTAGAACAATGTAAGAACCGACGAAGCAGAGCCAATAGGATGAGTACCTAGTTCTCTTCGCGGTTGAGCGTCCTTCACGTACACCTCGGCCGCGTTATCTATCACGACATTCATGAATTCGTCGAAACCCTTTTGAGACTTCAGCATGCGCGTGTGCAACTCGAAAGAAAATCATACGATTATTTGGCCTTCGATTCTCATCTCGATATTATCGTATAGCCAGATTGAAACCTTGGTTTTCTAGAGTCATAGTCTGAGTAAAAGCTTTGCAAAACTGGTGGATGACTGACTTGCTGAAGATTTTTGAAGATTACGTTCTACATGCGCCAATGATAAGCAACGAATGGAAAATTAGAGAGAAAGTATCGTACGATGGGCTGAACCATCACACGCTGTTGACGTCCTGACATGATGACTAGACTGGAGACGAGATGTAGAGAGAGGAGGAAGAGCAAATGAACAAAGTATGGGCGTCGGGTTAGGGTTACACTGAGCACGACCACACAATACACGTGGGAATTGGCACCACCACCAAGTATCCCAACCCAAGTGACGCGTCGACTCATACCAGGCAGCACTAGTCGGTATCCTGCCCAGCATGGAGGTTTGTATGATAATTATACACGACAATACCCTGTCTAATTTCTTTCAAGGCTTTTGCTCCTGCCAATTCGTCGACTGCAGCTGCAGTGACGTTTATAACGTTTGTACAAGACCTCAAGAAGAAGACCAAGACATGGGGACCTATGATCGACCTTTGCGCTAATGGAGAGAAAACTCTGGAGCGCTTTCGATACCAATTTCCAGACGACTGGCTTTATAGTGATCAGTTGCGGGGAGAATGGAGCGCCTACAACGAGATTTTGAAGCGAAAGAATGACTCGATACAAGAGCAATTAGGTACGGGGAGAAACTTCAATTTTATACCTTCTATTTTCATCTACTGCATATAGCGGGTTTGCAACTGAAGATAGTTGCGGAAGACAAGATAGTGGAAAACAAGATTGTCGATATCTTGCAAGAGTGGGAGCAAACTCGCCCAGTTCAAGGCAGTATTCGCGCAGACACGGCTATGAATACCATAAATGTTTACGAAGGCAAACTCAACCGCGTTCAGGAGGAGTATGACCTCGTTTGCAGAGCCAAGGAGGCCCTTGACCTCGAGCTTATTCGTCACACGCGTCTTGAACCTGTTTTCGAGGAATTGCGAGATCTAAAGGCAGTATGGACCGCGCTTTCTGGCATTTGGAGCCAAATATCGGAACTCCGCGAACTATCTTGGGCCACCGTTCAGCCAAGGAAGCTGAGGCAACAAATTGACGGGCTTTTGTCCTCTACAAAGGAGATGCCTACAAGAATGCGACAGTATGCTGCTTTTGAGTATGTTCAAGATGTGTTGAAAGGCCTACTGAAGTCGAATACGATCGTCTTGGAGCTCAAATCGGAAGCCCTGAAGGACAGGCATTGGAAGCAGCTCTTCAAAGTCTTGCGTCTTCCTTCCCAGATTGCTATGCCCCTGTACGTTTTTTGTTGCCGATGTGCTTGACCGCCAACATTGCTTTGCTTAGGATGACCCTCGGGCACGTTTATGACATGGATTTGAAGAAGAACGAAAGCCTGATAAAGGAGGTCATTATCCAGGCGCAAGGAGAGGTACGTCTACCATTCTCTTCAACTGCTTACACTCACAAGCAATAGATGGCTCTTGAAGAATACATCAAGCAGGTGAAAGAGATATGGACTAATTATACCCTCGAACTTGTCAATTATCAGAACAAGTGCAGACTCATCAGGTTAGTTCAGCAGCGACATTTTTTTTAAAAAAAAATTGAGTATCCAATCATGTGCGCAGGGGATGGGACGATCTATTCAATAAATGCAGTGAGAATCTCAATTCACTCACAGCGATGAAACTATCGCCATACTACAAAGGTTTGCACTCTTTTAACCTTTTCCTAGTTGCATTACACTAATGGATCTTCATGTAGTCTTCGAAGAAGAGGTGCGGAAACTGTTTCACCCCTGTGAATTAGCGCTATATTTTTGTTAGGCCAGCTCTTGGGAGGAAAAACTGAATAGGATACACGTTCTTTTCGGTAAGCGGCACGCCATAAAAGTGAGGTCAGAAATAACCGTAGCTTTAGATGTGTGGATCGATGTTCAACGACAATGGGTTTATCTCGAGGGAATTTTCTCTGGTAGTGCTGATATCAAGCATCTACTCCCACATGAGAGTTCGAGATTTTCGGCCATCAATCTCGAGTTCTTGACCGTGATGAAGCGAGTTTACAAGTCACCGTTCGTTCTGGACGTCATGAATATCCAAGGAATCCAAAAGAGTCTGGAGCGTCTTGCGGACCTGCTGCACAAGATTCAAAAAGCACTGGGAGAATATTTGGAACGGGAGCGGTCCTCCTTCCCTCGCTTCTACTTCGTCGGCGACGAGGATCTACTCGAAATTATCGGAAACAGTAAAGATATCGTCCGCATCATGAAACATCTAAAGAAGATGTTTGCTGGAATAGGCACAATCATGCTTGACGATGATCTGACAGAGATATATGGTATGGCCTCTCGAGAAGGGGAGGAGGTTCGATTTTCCGAATCGATTGCCTTGAAGGACTACCCCAAGATCAATGACTGGCTGGCCAGAATAGAGACTATGATGCGTTTGTCACTCTCCGACCTTCTCTGCGAGGCTGTCACCAAACTTCAAGCATTTTACGGCAATGGTTCCAAGCTCACCATAGATCTACTGATGCCTTGGATGGAATCTTTCCCTGCGCAACTCGTCACTTTAGCGATTCAGGTTGCTTGGACAGCGTCCGTAGAAGCGTGTCTAGAAGCAGGTGAAATTCCAGAGGGGCCACTTGATACAGTGCATCAGGCATTGGACTTGTTGGCAGACATCGTTCTCCAGGAGTTGAATCCCGTCACTCGACGGAAGTGCGAGCATCTCATCACCGAGCTGGTCCACCAACGCGATGTCATCCGAGATCTTGTTCAAAGACGCGTGACGGATACGCAGAACTTTTCCTGGCTATACCAAATGCGGTTCTATCTCAATCGAAACGCAGCCGACCCATTGGAAAGGCTAGCTATCAAGGCCGCCAATGCTTCTTTCCCATATGGATGGGAATACCTTGGAGTCCTCGACCGTCTGGTACAAACACCTCTCACAGACCGCGTGTACTTGACCCTGACGCAGGCTCTTGATACCCAGTTGGGTGGTGCTCCCTTTGGGCCTGCTGGAACAGGTATGTTTTGATTTTTTTCATACCCCACGCGATCGTTCTCAAGCTTTCTTCAGGCAAAACGGAGTCAGTCAAGGCTCTTGGTGTCCAACTTGGAAGATTCGTCCTTGTTTTCTGTTGTGATGAGACTTTTGACTTCCAGGCCATGGGTCGGATTTTCATTGGTCTCTGCCAAGTTGGTGCCTGGGGATGCTTTGACGAGTTCAATCGACTCGAAGAGCGCATTCTAAGTGCAGTATCTCAGCAAGTACAAAGCATACAACAAGGGCTGGCATCATTGGCCAAGAATCCTAACACTGAGATTGAACTGGTTGGGAAAAGCCTGAAGATCAACAGGAACATGGGTTCGTAGCGTATTTATTCGGCTTTTTTTATCTCCTGATGTATATGATCTAGGCATCTTCATTACAACCAATCCTAACTACGCCGGTCGCTCACAACTACCGCCGAATTTGACGAAGCTCTTCAGGCCGTATGTTCTAAGAAATCCAACCCTTTTTCTTTATTGATTTGTGACCTAGAATGGCAATGACCCGTCCCGACCGTGAGCTAATTGCTCAAGTAATGCTCTTCTCCCAAGGCTTCCGTACTGCAGAATCCCTTGCGTCAAAGATTGTCCCATTTTTCAATCTTTGCGATGAGCAATTGTCTCCTCAACCTCATTACGATTTCGGATTACGAGCTTTGAAGGCGGTTTTGGCAAGCGCTGGTATTCTCAAGCGTGAACGACTTCTTACCCAGGCGGAGAATGTTGAGGAAATTCCAGGCCTTTCAGATAACATCTCCGAGCAGATTATCTTAATGCAAAGTGTCAATGAAACGATCGTTCCCAAGTTGGTCGCCGATGATGTTCCTCTCCTGACTAGGTGGGCTTATATTGTGGAAAATATGTTTGTCAAACCTGACAGGAAAATCGCCCAGTCTTCTAGCCGACGTATTCCCTGGAGTTGATTATGTCCCTGTTGATCTTGACGCATTGCGTCAAAAGATTCTTCAAGTTTGCCAAGAGCGCCGTTTACTAGATGGTGAACGTTGGGTCTCCAAGATCCTCCAACTTTACCAGATCCAGAAAATTCAGCATGGTTTAATGATGGTTGGACCATCTGGAACAGGGAAGACAAATGCATGGCAAGTTCTTCTCGCAGCACTCGAACGATTAGATGGCATAGAAGGGGTTTCGTATGTTATCGATCCCAAAGCCATTCACAAAGATGCTCTATACGGAACTTTGGACCAAACAACTCGCGAATGGAATGACGGGTTATTCACTCATATTCTTCGTAAAATTGTGGACGATGTGCGTGGAGAGAGTGGCAAACGCCATTGGATCATTTTCGATGGTGATGTTGACCCCGAATGGGTAGAGAACCTGAACAGGCATGCGATTCCTTAGATCCCAACATATCTTTGACTGATTTTCCTCCTAGTGTTTTGGATGATAATAAACTTCTCACGTTGCCCAACGGAGAGCGATTGAACCTTCCTCCAAATGTTCGCATCATGTTCGAAGTTGAACATCTCAAGTATGCCACCCTTGCCACCGTGAGTCGTTGTGGCATGATCTGGTTCAGCGAAGACGTTGTCGAACCATCGATGGTGTACCGCAACTACCTGTCAACGCTTGCGTCCATCCCTCTCGATGCTGACGATGATGACGCTGACACATTGGGACGTCGCAATGACCCATCAGAAGCGGCCACCTCTGCACACCTTGTTACGCAACAGCAGATTGCATCCATCTTAGAGAGATACTTTGCGGATGATGAATTGGTTAGCTCTGCACTTCAATTCGCGGAATCGATGGAACACATCATGGACTTCACGGTCACTCGTGCTCTTAATACTCTTTTCTCGCTACTCAACAAAACGGTCCGAAACGTCATCGAATATAATATCCAGCATTCCGATTTCCCCCTTTCCCTTGAAAGCATTGAGCAGTATGTAACCAAGCGACTGCTCGTTAGCATCATTTGGGCTTTCTCTGGTGATGCAAAGCTGGATTTACGGGCGGAAATGGGTGATTTCCTGCGCAAACAGACTGGAATCGATCTACCACCCCTTCCACCTGGCAGCTCTCTCATCGACTACGATGTTCAAGTTTCCAACGGAGAGTGGTCTGCATGGCAGTCAAAGGTTCCTTCCATCGAGATAGAAGCTCACTCCGTGACCGCGGCCGACGTTGTTGTTCCAACGATGGACACGGTACGACATGAGGAGGTTCTGTACTCGTGGTTGTCAGAGCATAAACCCTTGATGTTGTGTGGGCCTCCAGGTTCAGGCAAAACCATGACCTTGTTCAGCGCTCTCCGCAAACTACCGGATATGGAAGTCGTTGGCCTCAACTTCTCCAGTGCAACAACACCCGAACTCATCCTTAAGACCTTTGAACAGTATTGTGAATATAGGAAAACTCCTGGTGGTGTTATCCTTGCACCTGTCCAGATCGGCCGTTGGCTGGTTGTGTTTTGCGACGAAATCAACCTACCTGCTGCGGATAAGTACGGCACCCAACGGGTCATATCATTCATTCGACAACTTGTTGAATGCGGTGGGTATTGGCGTACCAGCGACATGGCTTGGGTTAAATTGGAGCGTATACAGTTTGTTGGCGCTTGCAATCCGCCTACTGACCCAGGTCGCGTTCCTCTTAGTCATCGTTTCCTTCGACATGCTCCCCTGGTAATGGTGGACTACCCTGGTGAAGTATCTTTGAAGCAGATCTATGGAACATATAATAGAGCTGCTCTCAAAGTTCTTCCCAACCTACGTGCATATTCCGAACCTTTGACGGATGCCATGGTCGCTTTCTATCTGGCCTCTCAGAAAAGATTCACGACCGATGTTCAAGCGCACTACGTTTACAGCCCCCGTGAACTCACGCGATGGGTGCGTGGGATATATGAGGCAATTCGTCCTCTAGAGATGCTCTCTGTAGAGGGTCTTGTACGAGTCTGGGCCCATGAAGCCTTACGACTTTTCCAGGACCGACTCGTCACCGAGGAAGAACGGCAGTGGACTGATGAGAACATAGATTCTTTTGCCATCCAACATTTCCCCACCATCAACAAAGATGAAGCGCTTGGCCGCCCTATCTTGTTTTCGAATTGGACCTCGAAATACTACATTCCTGTGGACCGTGAAGCTCTGCGTGAATATACCAAAGCTCGTCTTCGTGTCTTCTACGAGGAAGAATTGGACGTCCCTCTTGTTCTGTTCAACGACGTCCTGGATCATGTTTTGAGGATTGATCGTGTTTTCCGCCAAGTTCAGGGCCACCTACTACTCATTGGTGTCAGCGGAAGTGGAAAGGTAGACGCCTTGTTCTAGGCAGAATGTTTTTATCGCTGATATCTGTTCAAAGACGACTCTCTCCAGGTTTGTAGCTTGGATGAACGGTCTGAGTATATTCCAGATCAAAGTTTCCAACAAATATACCGGGGACGATTTTGATGAAGATTTGCGAACTGTTCTTCGGCGATCGGGTTGCAAGGGCGAGAAGATTTGTTTCATCATGGACGAGTCAAACGTGTTGGATTCTGGATTCTTAGAACGCATGAACACTCTTCTCGCAAATGCTGAAGTTCCGGGTCTATTTGAAGGCGACGAACATGCAGCTTTGATGACTGCTTGCAAAGAAGGTTCCCAACGCGATGGGTTAATGTTGGATTCTCCAGAGGAGCTTTATCGTTGGTTCACACAACAGGTAGCGAAGAACCTGCATGTCGTTTTCACCATGAACCCTCCTGAGAACGGTTTGGCTTCGCGTGCTGCTACATCCCCGGCTTTGTTCAATCGTTGTGTGCTGGATTGGTTTGGAGATTGGTCAGACCAGGCCTTCTTCCAAGTCGGTGCAGAGTTCACCCACACTTTGGATCTCGACCTGCCCTCGTATAGCCCACCTGCATATTTCCCAATTGCATACCGTGGTCTTTCTATGCCACCAATTCATCGGACCGCTGTTGTCAATGCCCTCGTTTATGTGCACTCCTCTTTGCACCAAATCAATCAGCGCCTCAGTCGTCGCCAAGGACGCTACAATTATGTCACGCCCCGCCATTACCTCGACTTGTGAGTTACCGTCATTCTTCGTTTTTTTTTGTCAAAATTCTTATTCTGTCTTCCAGTATCAATCATTATGTGCGACTTTATACTGAGAAGCGCGACGAATTGGAGGAACAACAGCGTCATCTTCACGTGGGTCTTGACAAGCTGAAAGACACCGTTGCTCAAGTCGAAGAGCTTCGTAAAAGTCTTGCTATCAAACGATCTCAGCTGGAGGCAAAGGATGCAGAAGCAAACGACAAACTCAAACGCATGGTTGCAGATCAACAAGAAGCGGAACAAAAGAAGGCAGCTTCTATCGAGATTCAGGCAGCTTTGGTTCAACAGGAGCGTGACATTGAGGAACGACGAGCAGTTGTCATGGCCGACCTCGCCGATGCGGAGCCCGCTGTTGTTGAAGCCCAATCGGCTGTTAGTAACATTAAGAGGCAATACCTGCAAGAAGTTCGTGTCATGGCAAATCCTCCCGAGCTGGTCAAATTGGCTATGGAGTCTGTTTGCACGATTTTGGGTCACAAAATCGACAGTTGGCGCACGATTCAAGGCATAATCCGTCGCGACGATTTCATTCTACGGATCGTTAACTTCGATACAACCAAGATGACCAAGCAACTGCGAGATACAATGAAGAGGGACTACATGAGTCGGCCAAACTACAATTACGAAACCGTCAACTTCGCCAGCAAAGCCTGCGGTCCCCTTGTAAAGTGGGCATTGGCGCAAGTCCGTTTCTCCGAGATACTGGATAAAGTGGAACCTTTGCGTAATGAGGTTCAATCTTTGGAGGACCAGGCCGAAACAACGAAAAAGCAGGCCTCTGCTATCATTTCCATGATCAGCGAACTCGAAGCCAAGATTGCGCGATACAAAGAAGAATACGCCCTGCTCATTAGCCAGACTCAGGCTATCAAGGCGGAAATGGAACGCGTACAGAGCAAAGTCGATCGCAGCATGAAGCTTCTTGAAAGTTTGTCATCAGAAAGGGTACGTTGGGAGTCCGGAAGTCGTACCTTCGATGCGGAGATGAGCACGATAGTCGGGGACGTCCTTCTTTCTGCTGCTTTCTTGGCCTATGGCGGATTTTTCGATCAACATTATCGTGAAGTTATGTGGCAGGAATGGTCTTCTCATTTGACAGAAGCCAATGTCAAGTACAAACCCGAACTTGCCTTCACGGAATATTTATCAACTGCAGATGATCGTCTAAGTTGGCAGTCAAAATCATTGCCTTCTGATAATTTGACGACCGAAAATGCGATCATGTTGAAGCGATTCAATCGTTACCCTCTCATCATCGATCCCACCGGTCAAGCCACTACATTCTTGTTGAATCAATACAAGGACAGGAAAATAACCGTCACAAGCTTCCTCGATGAGGCATTCCTGAAAGTGTTGGAAAGTGCTCTCCGATTTGGCAACCCATTATTAATTCAGGATGTTGAACATCTGGATCCTATTCTCAATGCGGTACTGAACAAGGAGATTCGACGCACCGGTGGCCGAGTCCTCATTCGCTTGGGCAGCCAGGATATCGATTTCTCCCCCGCGTTCACAATGTTCCTCTCTACTCGAGATCCTTCCGTCGAGTTTTCCCCGGATATTTGTAGTCGAGTCACCTTCGTCAATTTCACCATGACGCGGAGCAGTCTTCAAAGTCAGTCACTGGACCAAGTTTTGAAAGTGGAACGACCAGACACTGAGCGCAAGAGAACGGATCTTATGAAGGTTCAAGGCGAGTTCCGGCTTCGTCTCCGAACTCTCGAAAAATTGCTTTTACAAGCTCTCAACGAATCCACTGGAAACATACTTGATGACGACAAGGTCATTGATACTCTTGAAACACTGAAAAGAGAGGCGGCGGAAATCACGCGCAAGGTTGAAGAGACTGATGTCGTCATGAAGGAAGTGGAACAAGTCACAGCGGAATATCTGCCTCTTGCTCAAGCTTGCAGTGCCGTATTTTTCGTCTTGGAACAATTGAACTTGGTAAACCACTTTTATCAGTTCTCACTGCGCTTCTTCCTGGATATCTTTGATTACATCTTACACCATAATCCCAACCTCACCAGCGAGACGGATTACACTCGACGTCGGGACATTTTGCTTAGCGATTTATTCCTTCTTGTTTACAAGAGGACCTCCCGCGCATTGCTTTATCGGGATCATGTCATGCTAGCAGTGCTTCTAGCACAGGTAAAACTGCGTGGTGTGGAAGACATTGGAGACGAATTGGAATTCCTCCTAGAGAGTGGTGATGGCGTCTTGGGCACCGCGGACACAGCTTCACAGATACCTTTCCTAAGCCCTGATCAGCAACTTCGCCTCGGAACCTTCGCTAAGAGTTCCATATTCAAGCCCATCCTTGCTCACATCACGGACAACGGTGACAAATGGATCCCCTTCTTGGAATCCAATAGTCCAGAGACGTGTGTGCCTACCCCTTGGGAAGCAAGTACCCGTAAGTTCAATAATGTTATCCTTGGCTTTGCTGACGTATAACATATCAATCTAGCTGCCGTCGAGGCCCTTCGCAGTTTACTTATCATCAAGTGTTTCCGGCCAGATCGACTTCTTCAATCCACGGCGTTATTCGTTCGAACAGTATTCCAGAAAGACCTTTCGTTAGAGTCCATTTTTGACCTTGGCGCGATGGTAACTGATGAAGTCCCGCCTTCTACCCCTGTCGCATTGATTTCCGTTCCTGGCTACGATGCCAGTTACAAGGTCGAGAGCCTCATTCAAAACACCGGAGCTCGTGCGGCCCAAGTAGCTATGGGCTCTGAGGAGGGCTTCACACTTGCTGATCAAGCCATTGCTGCCGCTTCAAGGCAAGGGTCATGGGTCCTGCTCAAAAATGTCCACTTGGCGCCTTCGTGGCTTGGACAACTCGAGAAGAAGCTGCAAACGCTTAATCCTCATCGAAATTTCCGACTGTTCCTCACTATGGAGGCGAATCCTTCTATCCCCGTCAACATCTTGCGACAGTCACGTCTCATTATGAACGAGCCTCCGCCCGGAATCAAAGCAAACCTTTTGGATTCCCTGCGCAGCATTACTTCGACTCGTTTGTCCAGAGGTCCGGCAGAAAAAATCCGTTTGTACTTCCTCCTGGCATGGTTCCATGCCATTGTCCAGGAACGGCTCCGATATGTCCCTCTCGGATGGAGCAAATCGTATGACTTCAACGACTCCGATATGGCATCTGCATTTGGTACGATCGACGCATGGCTCAACTCTGCCTCTAAGGGGCGCGCCAACATCGATCCGGTCACTATCCCATGGGAGGCTTTGCGCACGCTCATTAAGCAATCTGTGTATGGTGGTCGTGTTGACAGCGATTTTGATCAACGCATTCTAGACGCTTTTGTGGATGGGTTATTCACTCCCGCGGCCTATAATGTTGACTTCCAACTTGTGCCTAGTGCTACGGGCAACCAGTACCTCGAGGCACCGGATGGCACGAAGATTGAACAATTCATGTCTTGGGTACAAGCACTGCCTGATCGTGAACCTCCCGCATGGCTCAGCCTTCCTCCAACTGCGGAACGCGTCATTGCAGTCGCGCAAGGTCTGCAAAATGCTTTGACTACTGTTGTGCCTGTACTGACTGGTTTTCTCTCTCAGGTAACGAACTGCTAGGACAGCTCCGGAAGATGCGTATGCTGGCGGACGATGATGAAAATGCTACAGTAACCACTGCCACGAAGACCCAGACATCACAGCAACCTGCTTGGATGCGCACGCTCCTTGAACGTAGTAATGAGTGGCTTACCCAACTCCCTTCTGTGCGCAGTCTGCCCTGACTTCTCATTACTTCTCTCTGGCTAATATCTATTCTAGTCTCTCAACGCCCTCCCAAAGCAGGTAGGGGAGTCGGAGCCGCTGCACCGGTTATTCTCCCGCGAGGGTGATATTGGCCGGAAACTGCTTGATCAAGTGCGCAAAGAGCTCTCAGACGTTGTCAAAGTTTGTCAAGGGGAGCTCAAACAAACCAACCACCTCCGAGCTTTGATGAGCAGCCTTACCAAGGGTAAGCGGACTATCAGGTGCTTTTGTATCTTCTTTCTTATCTTTTTTTTGTACCTAGGCACGATCCCATCTCACTGGCGGCGATACAAAGTGCACAAAACCATGGCAGTCTCAGCCTGGATCGCGGACTTCTCACGGCGACTGGCTCAACTTGCCGAAATTGCAAACGCGTCTGGAAGCTTACATAACTTTGAAGTATGGCTCGGAGGATTGTTCTTCCCAGAGGCGTACATCACTGCGACGCGTCAGGCCGTTGCACATCGGAAGAAGTGGAGTTTAGAAACGCTGAGTTTACGTCTGGATATCGAACGTGTAAATGATCCAGGCGCATTCATTGTTGACGGTTTGGCGTTGGAAGGCGCTGTATGGGCTTCAGACAAACTCGTCCTAAACGATGGAGCGACGGTCCGTCTTGGGGCTTCCCAGATCCGATGGGTACAAGCGGAGGAGGAGATAGCTTCGGAGAAGAACCTTGTCAACCTCCCTGTGTATCTCAATGGCGATCGTAGCGATGTCATGTTCACCGTCAATCTGCCGTTCGATAGCAGTGCAGGTGCATTGGTGGCGACGCGTGCTGTTTGCCTCACTGCTGGTGGTTGATGCTTTGGTACAACATTACACATACCCCGTTCACCTCACGATACCTTATGAATGACTTAACGACCCTTCATAGTATACATTTCTAGTCTATTCCTGACTCAGATACATAGTACATAGATAACTTTATTACCCATTACGATTAGGCCTATTGATAGCAATCAAGTCATCTTGCAATGTTTTCTATGACTGCTTTTCTTCTACAGCACTTCCGCCAACGACCTCGAGCACCTTCCAATCAATCTCGATACCACGTTCAAGGAAGATTTTTCGTGCATCTTCGGCAATTGCCTCAAAACCCCCCGTCGCGAGTGCAAGGATGGTGGGGCCTGCACCCGACAGACAAATGCCAAGTAGTCCAGGATGGGTAGCAGGTGTAATCTGGGAAGTCACTTCAGGAAGTCCAGGGATCTGTAATGCGTCAGTCAGCACAAGACGGAAAAAATGCCAAGAAGAGGGGAAACGTACAAGAGTTTTACGGTACGGCTGATGCACGCGGTCTTTCATTGCTTCGTAGATAAGATCCGGGTCGGGTGGCGTCTGCGCAAGTGCCGTCGTGAGGACCGCCAACCGTTGAAGGTTGAACACCTGCGATAAAAAAAAATTAACAAAATATCAAGGGCACACGGCAAGGACAACGTACGAGATCTTTCCTTGAATACTCCTTTGGCAGAACCTCGCGCGCCTTAGCAGTGCTGAGCTCAAATCTCGGAATAATGGCTACCGCCTTGATAGATTTTGCCCAGCCGAATCTCACATAATGACCGATTCCACGAGGTGGTCTAGGCGGATGCAATCCCCAGTCTTTGCCTGCATCTGGTGGGTACTCGGGCAAGACCTCACTAAGCGGTACGCTCGCAGCTTCGCTAGCTTCTTCATCTAGTTCTTTAAGATACGACCCAACGAATCCACCAACAAGGGCCGCAGTGACATTGTCTGGGTGTCTCTCGACCATCAATGCGAAGTCTAGCAACCTCTCTACCGGTAGATTAAGCTTTCCGAGCTCGTTACCAAGCAATACGCCAGCGATAACGGCCGCTCCAGACGAACCCAGACCACGCCCAAAAGGAATCTCGTTGTCGCAATGGATGATAAGACCCGATGGGAAGTATGGGATGCTGTTACATCGGAGAACATACAGCGCGACACGGGTAGTGAGATTCTTGTAGGCATCTAGTGGAACTTCGTCGGCGCCTTCGCCGCTGTATGTAATACATGGAGAGATGTCTTCACGATTGTCTAATGATGAGGAAGGACTCGAAGGTGCGGGGACAGTCACTGTTAGAGTGAGGTGAAGAGAGAGCGAAAGACCAACGACATCGAACCCTGGTCCGATGTTGGCAGAAGTTGCAGGAACGCGGATTGTGAACGTGCGAGACATCTTCGACGACGACTACGGCGATGAAGTATGTAGAAACTGTCTATGTCTTGAAAATTCATCCAACTCATATTGTACCGCTAAAAATATTGATCGTCCCTTATCACCTTCGGCCGTTCGGACTTGTGATCAAATTCACCTCTTACTTACAACTGTGTGTACACAGAAAACTATGTGACTACTACTATAATGACACGCAATAAAAAAAGATATTGACTACGTACAGACTACACCACCCTACCTTCCAGTTCCACCCGTCGTTTGCGACTGGGGCTGAGCTGCAGGCTGGTAAGGATAATACGTTTGCTGCTGTTGTCCACTGGCAACAGCAACCTGAGTTCTCAGATGTGGTGGCAACGCCGTTGCCGTTGCCGTAGGTGCATACACCGTATTCGCCACAGCAGGTGTCCTCCCCGCTGTCGCAAAAAAAGTCCCATAGGTCCCTGGTTGCACTTGTGGCTGGGGCGTACTCGTCCCACTTCTCCCCCCAGCCGCCGTCGCAGACACTGCTTGCTGTTGCCCCTGCTGTTGTAACGCCTGTTGAGAATATACACTGTTATACCAGTTCGTATATGACGCTGGATACTGTTGCTGAGCATAATAACTCTGTTGGCCCTGCTGCTGAGCCGTATACGCATAATACTGATGTGTGTATCCTGTGTACCCATTCGTGGTCGCCCCAGCTACAGGAGTAGTTGCGGCTACCCCCGCAGGGCGATAAGGCTGAGTCTGGCCTTGCTGACCATATGCGTAAGTGTAACCAGAGTATGGCATCGCGAGGGGGGCGGAGGAAGTTGATGCTGTTGGTGTTGGTGTTGCGGGAACGGGAGTGGGCGTAGTGGTCGTTGGAGGAGGGACAACGGCCCGAGAAGATTTTTTGAATGTGGTGTCGTCGGAAAGGGCACCCGATCGCGATGCAGGGAGTGTGCCGTGCCATCCTGTAGAAGATGACAGTGCAAGGGTACGATGTAGTTTGTGCAAAAGGGCGGGAGGTGGGACGATGGTAGTTGGTTCTTTTGAGGTTCGAGGTCGAAGAGAGGCCAAGATTGTTAATGTTTCTAGTATTCCCTGCGCTGTGGTTCGATGAGGAAAGTTTCATTTCAAAAAAAAATCAGACCACATTACCAGTATCCCATTCTTCTGAACCCTCCTTCAGAACACTCCGATCTCCACCTTTAATGAGCCGCTCAACCTGTAGTCGCTCAAGATTTATCAACGCTCTGCGGTTCCGATCTATCAGTTCTTGAACGGCATTCTCCAATTCAAGGGTGTCAAGAGCACCCTTAACTTCTGCAGCTTCTTCGGGAGAGAACAGCTCGCGCAACTCTTGTTCAAGATCCACTGATTCACGCATGGAGTGGTCGTTTATATTATGTGGGAGGACAACTTCTTTAACGGATTCACATGGCGCGTGGCGTTGCTTGCGCCTTTCATGACTCGCGTAAAGTGACAGTGCCAGTTCATTACGACCCACGAGTTCACCATCGTGGTCAAAAGTGGGTGCGAAACTAGCCCAGGGACCGAAATCAAGAAATGCGCCCGTTGTTACGGCGCGCTGCTGGGGAAGAGGTTTGATGGATTGGACTGAGAGTGTAGGAGCGTACGAAGCAAGAGTGGGAACAGGGTATTTATCTGACTGTGTTGTTGAAGGAGTCGGGATGATGGCAACGAGCTCTGAGTGAGCCGTTGGAAGAAGTTTGAGAGCGTCGGTGAGGGCGTCGGAGTCATTCAAGGATGTCCAATAATCTTGGTTTGGTAGGTGCTGAACCAAAGCGTATTTGAGTGGCTTTGGCTTTGAAGGGGACGTTGGGAGAATGCTGTCTATCGACGACGGAATAGGTGCATTATGAGCAGAGGCTTGGTTGAGGAGATCAATGGCAAGAGAACAGAAACGGTGTTGTTGAGCTGCCATTGGAGAAGGCGCTGCACGTCTAATTGAAGACGAGATAGGTTCTAGATTGGCCACAGCAGCGCGCAGAACGTGTATGGGGAGCTTCTCTGACAACAAAGTGCGCAACGAGCTTGAGCGTTCAGGTTGCTCGTCAACAGGGAATACGCGGTCAAGGAGACCCTGTGTGTCTATCATGTCGAGGATGTCGAGAACAGCAGAAGCATGTTGTGAGTCAATCGTGGACGTGGAGGATGTTGTTTCATGTCGCAGCTGTTTAAGAGGATGAGGAGAGATGTCTTCGTCGTCGTCGTCGTCGTCGTCGATGAGTTTTCGTTTTGTTGAGCGTGTGGCCCGTGCCATGACGCGCTCACCTTTTTTGATTTCTTCTTTTTCGGTGCGCGTCGCAGTAAGGAGTTTGTCGCTGATTTTCAATCTCCGCTCAACTTCTCAAATCTTTCATGGCCACTCTCTTCAGAGGCCAGTTGCGCTCTTTCCCTGCAAACGGTCATGCTGCTTTTGTCCCTCAAATTCGAAAATTAGTATTCGAATGCTGCGACAGATGGCCTTCCTCAGAAAACACTCGCAGTTATCTATTCACTCGACTTGTTGAACTTGCACGCCAAAATCCACATGTTGAAATCGTTGTAAGACAACGTATTCATCGAGAACCTATCATTCGCGGCTTTTATGGTATGCATTATCATTCTACATTTTTTTTTACCTTCTCAACCTCTGTAGTCAATAACAGGGACAAGGTCGTTCCTCTTAATGGCCTCTCTCTCGCAGAAATCAACCAAAAAGTTCACCTCCTTCTCGACTCTTCAGGCGCAAAAATAAAACACCTAAAGCGTCGCAACGTCGAGAGTACAACCGAGTCTACTCGTGGCATTTGGAGCGGTCTCCACGCCGACCGTCCTGCACTCTAGTTCACCCCCACCAATACAAATCACGTGATATAGTACCCTATCTCAAACTTTAAATTTCAAGTTTTTTCTTTTTGACCTCCCTGGAAACGGCAATGGACCGTCCGACTCGCAAGAGAATCTTCTTACCCGCGGCACATGCACATTTGCCTTGCTCCTTCTTTCTTTCTTTCTTTCTCACATCACCGATCAATTCCCCCCTCCACACGTGTAAGCCTCAAGGTAAAAATGCGTAAGTGTAAAAAAAGTACTTGAAGCCCCCAGCACCGAGGACTACCAACCTTTACCCTCTTACCCCCTTGGCTTCCCTTTCCCAGCTCATTTCCACACGGAAAATCTGCCGCCCATCTGTCCAGTCCAGTGGCGCCCTTCCCCTGCCGACCGTAACTGACTTGACACATTATTAAACGCTTCGAACTCTTCTTTTCCCCTCGCAGACCTTTATATAAATGACTGACTCCAACTCAAGACCTTTGGTGCTCACCCCTCCTCTGCCCTCGTTCAATATGCAGCGATCTCTCATCCCAGTCCTTTCACGTGTTCGTCAGGATCGTGATCTCGACGACACTACAGTCGCAGACGATGATGTTTCAATGACGCTGTCGATTGACGAGCTAAGGTGGCTCCATGCAAATGAGACCATGTTCGATTCTGTACGTTCGTTCGTTCATATCTGAAGATCCATCCAACACACTGCTAACCTTTGTTTATCCGACCATTCATTACTCTCTAGCCAACAGAGGGCCCCTCTGACTCAAGCTTCATTGAAGCCAGCACTGATACAGGCTTTATGACAAAGGTACGAGAACCATTCTTCATCAAATGAATCTATAAAATAAACATTGATGAACCTATCCTACCCACTTTAGACTCCTGTCATGTACCACAACGCCACCTCCGCAGCGTCCTCATCAGTGCCCCCGTCTTCATACAAGGCTAAGCTCGGCCTGTCAACTATGCACACATATCCTCGCGTTCGGACGTACCCATCATCGTCGTTGCCCCGCGGCGGTCGAACTTGGGAACGCCACCGCCACTACCACCTAGTCGATGACACAACCCTCACCATTTCTACCTCCAACTCCTCCACCAACTCAACATCGTCAACTTCCTCTCTATCAACGGCAACTCCAACACCACGCAAATTAAGCTCAAGCCTCATCCCCGCTCCTATTGCCATCTCTCACTCTCAGCTCACCCCGACAAAAACAACCTCGAGCCCAATCATGCAATTACCCCAGGCCAGTCCAAGTCAACGTTCAGTTGTCAATCCTTCCCCAGGTGCATGGATTCACCGACATCCGAAGCCACGGGCGCCTCGTGTGCGCACACCGTCAATCTCTACCATTGCTTCTGGTCCCTCCTCATCCAGCCGCTCATCACCTTCACGAGTGACTCCCTCATCTTCATTATCCTCGCGGCCCAGAACGCGGTCGACAGCCTCCCGGGCAGCACAATCGAGATCGCAGACCCATCATCATCATGCTCTGAGCCACGCGAACTCCTCGAGTCCGAGTAAACGGCCTATACATTCTTCGATGGCGCCAAGGGGAAAAGTTAGTGCAAAAGACAAGGAGACGGAGAAAGAGAGGTCGATTTGGAATATGTTGAAGAATCCTATTGGTGTGACCACCAAGGAGGAGGAGGAGGATGTTGAGGGCAGTTCGCCTGAATCGAGGATTCTGGATATTGTGAATGCCGCCGAAAGAGGTGACGAAGAGAAGGAGAAAGCAGTGATGAGGTCAAAAAAAGGCAAAGGTCTAGCTCTAGTCATTGGACGTGGTCGTCCTCCTCCATCAACATCGGCATTCTCCCATTCTTCCCACAACCGCAGTGGTTCCCTCTCTTCAACAATCTCCTCACGCCGTACTTCCCCGACATCCAGCACAATTTCGATATCGTTGCCTAAACCTGCGCCATTCTTCAGACCACGACCTCCAACACCCCCAACCTCGTGCTCGAGTAATACTCCACACGTACACACGCCTCTTCCACGTACACGCGCTTCCTCTGCCTCTTCCAACTCGACATCCAACTCCCTCGTATCCGCCCAGACTATCTCAACACCTGCCACATCTCCCTCTCCCTCCGTCCCTGCTTCCCCGAAACCTCCTACCTCACTCACCAGTACTCCCAATCCCTCATCATCCATGCCCGTACCAACTAAATCAATACTAAGCCGCTCTGCGTCGACCTCCTCTCGGATACAACCTGTCCCGCCACGCTCACTAGCTGCATTGTTCACGCGAGGAGTGTCGGGTAGTAGCTCGGTATCGGGTTCTGTGAAGAGTGTGACGTTCGTTGAAGAACCGACTGTTCATTATCCGGTTGATTATGGTGTTTCTTCCGGACCAGACGATGACACAGAGCTCCAAGACACTGATGATGACCCTTTCTTTGTGGATGCCAGAGATGACGAAGAGGAGGAGGTGAGGAGACCGAGGACCAGCCAATTTGGGACGCTCGAACTGGAGCTTGACGAGGACGATCTGGCTTCAGGCCTGAGCAAAGGTGCACTGGCATGGGAAATGGGTCTTGATACCGACACGATGGATCTCGACTTGAGTCTGGAGCTCGACGTTTCGCCCACTGTGAACTTAGATGCCGCACTAGAGTTAGACATTGGGCAGAGCTACGTGGCGCCCAAGCGGGAAAATATCAGTGGGATCATAGAAGAAGATGAGGAGGAGCTTGTTGAACACGATGCACCGCTTGTAAGGGAGAAGGATCCCAAGGGAGAAGGCAAGACGGGACTTAAACGATTCTTGAGCCTTTCTAAACCTTTGGGTTCCCCGAGCAAGGTGGCTGAAATCAAGTCGAAACGTAGGTCATTGCCAGCTCGTCCTGCTATATCAGGTCCTTTTTCTCTGGGGTCTCTACCCCCATCTACACCACCTTCCTCATCATTACCGTCCACTCGCTCCACCTCGCCAGCAACGACCAAATCTACCCAGTCTGTGCGCTCTGGCAGTGCAACTCCAGTCGCTGTGCCTCGCGCCCGCTCAAACTCCAATGCAATGCGGCACACTTTTCCCGCCCACCAATCTCGTACCCGTTCGCCTTATTATCCCATATCAACCAGCGTTCCCACTACTCCCACTCATATCAAGTCCCACTCCCACTCCTCAACCCCTGCAACTTATACAGGTAGCACACGCACGACGAACGGGAACATAAGCCCTGCGTCTACCACTTCAAGTGTGGGATTCAACTCCCAGACTTCCACTACCACACGTTCGGGGTGCAACCCATACACTTCTACCCTTCGTGGAGCGCCATCGCTTGAGAGCTTCCGCAGTGCTGCTGGAAGGAGTGTTCGTAGTTTCGGAAGCACAGCAAGTGCACGCAGTGCGTTTCGTGCTTTCTTGGGGAAAGTAGGGCTTGTGAGTGCTGAGTGCAAGGTTGACGAGTGAATTGGTGGATGATGTGTCGATATGGCTCGAGCCTAAACGCTGACGGCTGTGTGGCGCAGCGTTTTTCTTTCACACGGATGGATGGAAACATTTTTTGTTTTGGGTTCTTGGTTATTTATCTCTTGCTAAAGCTATGTTCTTGCTTGCTGCTGGTGGCCCTTCCGGACTGGTATCGCAGGACACCCACCACGCCCACCCTCTCTTTGATTCTTGGTTCATGCCTTCACATATTATGAGGTAACGGCATACATACATACACACTTACATACCTACACCTTCACACTCCTTTGCCATGATCGTGTCTTCTGGCTTGTTACGAAGACCGTTTACGTTGTTTACGTTATTCCTTCAAGTGTATATTGCTATCATGTGCATGGTTTCTTTGGCCGTTGCATATTTAGACTTTGGCAAGTGATATATCACAAAGAAAATATTAAGACCTAGGATCATAAACTTCAATACGTCGACCTCTTACTCATGGATGCGAAACTACATAGGACGCGTCACTCACTGGAGCTCAGAATCATTCACCCTACATCGTATTCTAGACACTTAAAATACAATGCAATTGACGTATAACGTCGGACCGCGGATGCATATGGCAAATTGGAATGTGTCGAAATGAACATTCCACCAATTCTTCAAGTTAATCTGGTAGCCGCCACGAGCGGTTGCGGATTCCGGAAAGGACCTTTCTAGCATTCAACGAGCCGGGCCACTCGAAAGGAAGAACAAAGGAGTTTAAAGCTCGGGATTTAGGATTCTTGCATCGTAGGCATGTTGAGCAATGAGTTCTAGCGCTCCGGTAATATCTAGACATTCAAAATTCAGAGGCGTCGGATCGTAAGTTATCGACGTTGCAACGGGCGCCGGCGCCATCACTGTAGAGATGATCAAGGACAAGGAGTGTGAGTTATCCATCCATTGATATTAGATAGTACAACATGAATATATCGAGTCAAGGCGCTGGATGATGTAGTGTAGGTGGAATAAATAACGATAGTAAAAAAAGCCACAAATAGCGACAATAGAAACTATGGGTATACATCTATATGCGAGTGGTCAGTCAGCCCGGGGCATGTAGCCATGGCCCTGCCACGTAAACAAGGATAGCCTGCCAACAAAGCAGGGTTGGCCGGCTGAACAAACAAGGACAGCCAGTTGACTTAGCACGATTTCGTGTCATCTCACAGGAATTCAAGCTCGATACACATGAATTACACCCCCATTTTATACAATAAATTCGGTGGGGTAGTGCAGGAATTACGACGAAACAGCCAGAACCCTAATTCGCGTGATAAATCTCAGAAAAAGAGGCACCACAATTTTTCCGACCGTCGAATTCGGTGACGAAGCACTGGAATTCTACGTGAGGCAGTCAATGGAGATGCGGCACCAAAACCTACCTGAGTGTCCAATCTGGTGCGAGAGTGCCGGGATTCCACGTTCGGCCAATTTCAGTGACGTTTCACTGGAATTGAGAGTGATGAAGATAATGGTGATAATGCACCAGTGGTGAATCTGGTGCGAGAGTGCAGGAATTGAAAGCTTTGAGATATTTTCGAGAGGCGTCACTAGAATTTATGGTGACAATACTGGAGATCGGTCACCAGAATCTACCTGAGTGATAATTGTCGTGCACGGGTGCAGGAATTGAAGCTTTGAGATACTTTCGAGAGGCGTCACTAGAATTTACGGCGACAATACTGGAGATCGGTCACCAGAATCTACCTGAGTGATAATTGTCGTGCACGGGTGCAGGAATTGAAGCTTTGAGATACTTTCGAGAGGCGTCACTAGAATTTACGGCGACAATACTGGAGATCGGTCACCAGAATCTACCTGAGTGATAATTGTCGTGCACGGGTGCAGGAATTGAAGCTTTGAGATACTTTCGAGAGGCGTCACTAGAATTTACGGCGACAATACTGGAGATCGGTCACCAGAATCTACCTGAGTGATAATTGTCGTGCACGGGTGCAGGAATTGAAGCTTTGAGTTATTTTTGAGAGGCGTCACTAGAATTTATGGTGACAATACTGGAGATCGGTCACCAGAATTTACCTGAGTGATAATTCAAGCTTTGAGATATTTTCGAGAGGCGTCACTAGAATTTACGGTGAGGACAATACTGGAGATCGGTCACCAGAATCTACCTGAGTGATAATTCTGGTGCAACAGTACTGGAATTCCACGTTCGAGCGATTTTGGTGACGTTTCACTGTAATTGAAAATGAAGAAGATAATGGTGAGAAAGCACAAGAACTTACCACCCTACATCTTGTCACAGGATTCACAGTCAAGCAAATAATGGAGATAAGGCACGACAACGTACCTCAGTGCTGAATGGTAGATATGTAAATTGGAGAAGAAGCATAATTTGCGTTCCAGTGATGTTATTTTCGTTGATGTCCAAACAACCAGTTTTCTGGTTGATACAAATTCACGACGGTTTTATCGATTTACCATCTACGTTACTGCTACTTCTCTGCTCCTGCTGCTTTTGATCGAATCCTCTGTCTGTTCCACACTGATAAAAAGACCTTTGCGTACACAATGGCATTTGCCTGTCCCATATAACTCACCGATTTCCTTATCCGCTTTAACCCGCCATTTCCGCATTCAGCAGCACTTGTATTGATGTGCGCAATCCGCGGGTCGACTGACATGTACGTATCCGCAAAAGCTGCCGGCGCGCATTTTGTGTGATCTCTTGCATGAAATTCGTCGATCATGAACAGGCTTTCACCAAAGAAGGCAGCCTCACGCGTCATGCAATAGGGGCCCAGCGCGCAGGCGAAATCGTAGATTATTCGTTTTGGAGCCTTTGGCCATCTTGTGTACATTGCTGAAAAGACATCGTTCCGACCTTCTCCCTTGGGAATAAAGTGAAATCCGTAGCAAATGCTATGTGTGCACCAGGCTGCGACCAGACCACCCGTGAGCTTCCGTTCTCCATAGGTGTTGTAATACTTGGAGCATTTTGCTCCTCGATTATTGCCGTTTTCCACCTGCTTGTCATGCTGCAAGTGATTGTATACTGGCCTGTGACGAATCTGAGGCATACTGTAGCAGCATCCGGTCTATGCGACGGTCAACAGGCTAATATTTCGACTGCGTGAGACGTTACCTTTCGCCAGTCCTCTTCTTCGATGTCTACAGTGGACACTGGTAACGAACCTTTCAGCAACTTCATGTGTATCTCTGAACCATACTGGTGAAGCCAAACGCAGAGACCCAGAAGTGACATAGAGTACTGTCCATTCGCCGCATGCAGGACTTGCCGTAACGCAGGGCAATCAACAAGACTTGATGCTGTATGTGGAGATGGATTTTCAACGAAGGCTTTTAGCTGACCCAA
>JABAJW010017956.1:16727-36793 GCA_018855395.1 Arthromyces matolae
ACGATGTTTACGAAATGCGCAGACATCTTGAGCTATAAAAGCTGGGACTTTCACTTCGCCATAACTCCACAACTGGCCACCATCAGTTCTCTATTCTACTGTTCAACGATGCGATTCCGCGCCTCTCTAGCTCTGGCCGTTGCCTCTATGCTTAGCACTGTCTCTGCTGCACCTGCAGCAGTGACCTGTGCGATCTGCCCAGCGTCGATTGTATATGGCGGTCTCACCCGCACCCTGACATACGCAGCTGAAAGCTCGGAGGTCGGCTACCTTCAATGCGAGTTAGTGTGATTTTGAAATTGGTGAACTACAGGAAGAGGGCTTACCCTTTCATGATAGCTATGACAGTCCCGCCATTTCTGGATTCAGTCCCTACTGCGTTTACGCGGTTAGTCTCGTATATGTAATATGGCTCTTGACATTCCTCATAAACTTACGATGATTCAAACAAAGAACCTCGGTGGGGGGCTTGACCTATCCAACACCGATGGCTCCTGCCCTGGCACTGCCGTTCTCACTACAGAGACTATTGGTCCATGCACATTGCCATAGGCAAGAAAGGCATTTTTAAGCAAGTTTGTGTTCGATCATTTTCCTTAAGTACTTACACTCATTAAATACGTTACCAGATTCGTAGGGAAAAGCAAGAACAGGCTTAATTTGCGGTTGACTTGCTAACTCCATCCTGCACGTACTTTTATCATAAGTACTTTGGTATACGCTGTACTGTCATGGGGAAATCGAAATTGTTCTGAAATGGGAGCTTACATAAGCCCAACTGACAGTCTGCAACGGCCCAAATCCCAAGCTTTAACGTTACTTTAACAATTGCTCGTTGTTCCAGAGATTTCTTTCAAACGGACAGCCCTGAATTACTTATGGAGCTGTTCAAAATTGGTGCCGTGAGTCCACAGGGTTCATCAGAAAAAGCAATGTTTCTGCCAGTTATCTGCTACGCGATTCGCCATCGAATTCCCTTACAAACAATGACTTCGACCTACGGACTTAACGGACGTCCCAAATCTGGAGATTCTGACGAGCATGCTTTTCATGGTATTCATTGGTTTTCCTTTGCGAGTTTTCGGTCAAATCACAGTCTTCAGGTCTAGAGCTTCACGTTCGTTTCGACTCTCGACGCGATTCGATAAAACAAATCTAAATGAGAGGCTTGTCTCCATTTCTAAGACCTACTATTCTGACGGGAATATGCATCTTCCCCTGCTCATAATGACAGAATGACAATGTAGGTGCCAACCATTCGCCATCGAAAGAGCAAGTCTGACCATACATACTTGGTATGTACAGAAGCTCCCAGGCGCCTCCCTTGGCATCGCGAGCGATGTGGTAAATGAAGATAGCCCTTGTATTTGTTTTGTTAGTGTGATCAGCTGCCTCCTCGATTTTGGACAGATACTCATGGTGGATATAATATCTACAGCCAACTTCGACAGCTGCCTCATGAAAGTATCTCGTTTAAAGACACATGAAGTCATCCGCCAGCGTCGGCAAACCCTTCAGGTACACCATATGCAGATGTGTAGTTTGGGTGGCGAAACACTGGCTCGATATTCTCAAGTCATTTTCAATGCTTAGTCCTTGAAACTTGAAGTTCCACCTTCTCGTGTCCTCCTACGTCTCTGTCTCTCTGGATATGATAAAGACTCTAGTCTGCCGTTGTCAAACCTGGTTGCCTACAAAAGAAAATGGTTCTGGTGCCGGCAGTTCGATGACGGCAGAACTTCTGATACAACATTTTCGACAAGCGATTATCAAAATAAAAAAACAGTTCGCCAGCTTTATCGCCATTTCACTGAACATGTGTAACGCAGTCTTGGCAAAAACCTTTGTCTTTTGAGGTATAAAAGCCACAATTTTGGAGAATCAAATTCCACCACTGGATCTTCAGTTTTCTTCCAAGACGATGTTGTTCCGCGCCTCACTTGTTCTCGCCGCTGCGTCTATGCTTACCACTGTCTCTGCGGTGGTACCCTGCGCAGTCTGCCCGGCGTCCATTTTCTATGGTGGTCTTACTCGCACTCTGACGTTGGCGTTTGAAAGCTCTGTGGTGGGCTATATTCAGTGCAAGTCAGTCGGTTGAAAATCTTTTGCCCATAGCAAAATTGCTAACTTTTGCGATGATAGCTACGATACTCCTGCTATCTCAGGATTTAACCCCTATTGCGTCTACACTGTGAGTCGTTTTCACAACTCTGCCTGAAACACATCAATGCTCATAACCAAACGAAGAATCTCAATGGGGCGCTCTACGGAAGTAACACTAATGGCGCTTGCCCTACCACGGCCACTCTCACGACTGAGACTTCCGGACCATGCACAGTCCCAACCTAGGCAAGAAATGTAGGTTATGTTATGTCAAAGTAAAGCTTCCTCGTATTGATTTTTTCCAGATAGATCGTTTACCATCGATGAATACCCTCAACGCAAGTTGAAAACGTGCTATCTACAAGTACAATTGTGCCTTTGGAATAGCATCTCTTGATTCGCTCGCTCTCTCGCCAGCAGGCGGGCATTTGAGACACAAGATTCGGTCAACTCAGCCTGGAAAGGTTGAACCTCCAGAGTCCAAAACCACTGATCTTGTTTCTCTTCCAGACGTAAACTTCGAGCTGTTTGAGTTATACCTACTTTGGACCCTACAGGTTTAGATTCCATCTAATCCCACTCGTGGCCTCATTGAAGCCTCAGGCATCTAGCTCTTCCATTACATTTCCTTTTTCGTCTGAGCAAAGGCAAAGTTTTTATTCGGTCCTTCACGTCGCACCCATTCGATTGCAGATTGAACTACGCAGAGGTGCTCTTCAGTCAACATATTTAATCATGCGAAAGCCCCAACAGTATACTTAATGGTTGGTACAATTTACAGGCGTTCTCTCAGTACCAACAAGCTTTTCCGCCTGTAATGGAGGTGCTTATGTCACATTTGCGACTCGGACCTTCGAAGGCACGTTGCCCACAAAGTTAAATCCCTTCCAAGATTCCAGCGAGCGACATATCAGCGGTTCTAGCAGAGACGAGGTCGTATGGTACTGTGCTATAAAGGGGCATGTAGGGGAAGACCTTGGGCTGCTGTAATTATCTTGAAACCATGAAGTTCCTGCGCACTAGTACTGCCCTCGCTCTCGTCATTGCATCCACAGTGAACACTGCCGCTGCGATGAATTGCGCAGTCTGTCCTACGTCAATTGTATATGGTGGCATTACTCGTATTCTTACATTGGCATTCGAGAGCTCTGTCTCTGGATTGCTTCAGTGCAAGTCAGTCGGTTGTTTCTAGCAATGGCACATGTGCACTGGAACTAAATTTTCTCGTTCTAGTTACGACTCTCCTCCAATCAGTGGATTTAATCCTCTCTGTGTTTACAGAGTGAGTATTCTTGGCATTTACTCGAGATGGAACTGACCCTGTTTACAAAAAGAATAATGATGGAACATTATGGGGAACTGACACTCGTAGCGCATGCCCTGCATCGACTAAGGTAGTCACGTCGATTGGCGCCTGCGCTGCCCATTAGTGTGGCCACGTAGGGCCCCTGTAATTCTCAGTCTGTGGCATTCAAGTCAATTCCTACTATTCATGATCATGCCGCATTGTTTTTGCATTTTCATCGATATGATCATCATTACTGTTAGTTGAAGCTGTCGCATTTATGGTCGTGGTGTGTACCTTCAAGTATACCGGAAACAAATAGTTATCAGAAAACACTGTGACATCCGTTTGCAGAAGCCACAAGGCAATCACCTCCTTCTTTCCACTCTCGCTACCCCTGTTTTCGCACTAATTAAAGGCTCAACCATGAATTTTTTCAAGACGAAACCAAGGACACCACCCGATCTTGTACGTAGCCTGCGAGATGCCATCCCAAGACTAGAAACAAGTGCACCAGGCGGTGAAACTCGAAGAAAGGTAAGGCAAAGCATGCCATGGGGATTTCACACTGCTCATGTGTATATCCGATAGGCTATTGAGGACGTCACGAAAAATCTCCAGCAGATTAAGTCACTACTCTTTGGGGACGGAGGTGAGTTCATGGCTCAGATTTTGAAGAGAGAAATCCCTGATGAGTAGAAATCAGACACGGCGCCTGAGCTTATTGCTCAACTAGCACAGGAGACCTACCAAACAGATCTTCTACACCTTCTTGTCCTCCACATCGTCCGTTTCGAGTTTGAAGCGCGAAAAGATGTCGTCCAGATCTTCAACAACCTTTTGCGTCGTCAAATCGGTACCAGATGGCCGACAGTGGAATATCTTGCGTCAAAACACGACATCATCTTTGCAACACTCGCGGGCTATGAAAATGAAGAGGTCGCGCTAAATACAGGAATGATAATGAAGGAGATGTTGCGACATGAACAGTTGGCGAAGATCTTGCTACATTCGGAGCAGTTGAGCTTATTTGCTTGGTCACGGTGTTCTATCGTTGTTATAACGGCCATGACAGATTCTATAAATTCCCCCATTACATCGAGACTACCACTTTCGGCATATCCTGCGACGCCTTTGCGAATCTCAAAGAAACTTTGACGCGACACAAGCCCATGGTCGCAGAATATCTCGACAGGAACTATGACCGTGTAGGCCCCAGCCCATATCCCCCATGTGATACTGACTTAGGATCGCATTGCCCATTTTAGTTTTTCTCCTCCTTCACGACCCTAATTTTATCGACCAACTACGTCACGAAGCGCCAATCACTCAAACTCCTGGGAGAGATTTTACTGGACAGGGTAAATTTCAACGTCATGACTCGCTACATTGCTAGCGAGGCGAACCTTAAGATGATGATGAATCTTCTCCGTGAGAAGAGCAAGAACATTCAGTTCGAAGCATTCCATGTATTCAAGGTCTTCGTTGCGAATCCCAAGAAGCCTCCTCAGATAGAGGCTATCCTTCGTCGGAACAAAGATAAACTTTTGGTGTTCTTGAAAGATTTTCACAATGATAAAGATGGTACGCCGAACTTTTATCTCGCCCGATGCTTAAGCATTGACAACAAACATAGATGAACAGTTTACCGACGAGAAACAATTCCTCATTGTGCAGATACAGGGTCTGTGACCCGAAGAAGTTTCTTCAAACTTCCGCACATACAACTCGTCATTGGGTTGTGCGCACCCTTGGCTCCAGTAGCCATCCTTTTTCAGCATCCCTGCCATCTATCTTTCGCCTGTTGCATCTCGCCTCTGATACCAGCACGGATCTTACTTATCTGGATCCAACCCATGATTGACGCCACTCAGCACGCACCATATTTTCATACCGATATCCCACTCAATGACGCTTTCTCAATGTTCGTAACTGCACGTGTAATATATCATGATCGGTCAAGTATTCTTGTTGTGTGGTGTGACTCTGAACTTCGGTTAAGGCACTGAACGCCGTTTAGTGATACCATGCCAGTTCACCTTGCAACACTCCCTACTTCTATTCCCCATAAAAATCATGGGTCTTGCCTGGATGATGTGATTGCGATCAGAGGATGACACCCATTGATATTGCCGTTTAAGTAGGTCAACCAATCTGGACGAAATCAGCACTCTTGGGCTTGGCCTTACAGGATTTTGGGATAATCTCGCAACTCAAGCGCCACTTGATTTGTATCAAAACAAGGCGAGAGCTTCGGATTAATGCTCAGTCGGCCCCCAACTCTCATGTTTAAGTAAGTATTGCATGATCATTGTTGACACGTCGACTAATTCATACCATTAAATAGCTACTCGACGCCTCCTGCTGCCACTGAGCTGGAAACGAACGTGAAATCGATGTCTTTTTATCCTTGGCATCATCAACATGGTCATGAAGTAGCAAACATTCGGCATTTTTTGTCCCTATCTTTTCCTTCTTTCTCATCCTCTGACAGCTGTGATCTAATGAATTCAAACCTTTGGACGAAAAGGAGAATCCTCGCCGCATTTACAACTGCTCACTGTCAAAGCCAAGCTAGACATGAACGATTGTGAGGCTTTGGATTTCTTTGCCAAGATTTCACGCGACATGGTGACATGTCCTATATGACGCTGTTGCAAGACCTATAAAGGCCGGTCTATATCTCAGCAAACCTTGTCCTAACCTGCTATCGGAAATGAAGGTCTACAGTGCTTTCGTCCTGTTGACCTTGTCGATTAGTGCTGGAGCTGCACCCCATTCATATACGGTACGGTTTTCTGTCCGTCTTCACTGCGAGAGCTTTGAATAAGATAAATTTTCTAGGCCAAGACCAGCATCAACAGAGGCACAACGACTTGCATTACCTATACATTTGGTGGCTCAACATCGACCACTACTATCACTATACCTCCCTCTCCAACGACTGACATTCCGCCATACACCAGCCCCGCTTCTACTGCGTCAACTACTTCGGCTCCTTTTACATACGGCAACAGCCCAACTTATCCTACAACGCAAGTAGCAGTCTCGTAACCTGTTAGGGACATGATTGATTGAACCTATTTGTATAGTTCATCATCATCTACGACGACTGATGTAGTTGCGGAGTCCTCAACCACTTCGGATGCGGGAACGACGACCGATTTCCCTTGGTACACTCAGTCTTCGTCCACGTCGTCTATCCTTCCCTCGTCCTCAACCACTTCAGATGCCGGAACGACGACCGACTTCCCTTGGTATACGTTTTCATCATCGTCATCTACAACCCTTTCCCCCGTGTCTTCGACCACTTCGGATGCTGGAACGACAACAGATTTCCCTTGGTACACACATTCCTCATCCACGTCGTCTATCCTTCCCTCTTCCTCGACCACTTCAGATGGTGGTACAACTACAGATTTTCCGTGGTACTATACTCATTCATCTTCGACAACGGTATGTCTTGAATCTTCAGATACAGAAAAAAGTATTGATTGTATTGATTTATTTTCTCAAGTACCCAGCAACAATAACTACGGCGAGCTGACCTAGCTACCCCTTGGCGGCACAGCAAGGACATTCATGGATAGAACAATTTTTATACATAGTCATGCATTTCTGTAGTCTGTACAGCGTTATAAGTGACAAATGATGCATGATGTTTTGTTGAGAATGATGATGTCAAATAAATGAGTGATGAACCAATCAGATTGGACCTATGTACATATCTTTTGTTCGTCGTTCACCATAAGTAAGTATTTATGACGGCTTGAAAAACATTACTGGCAGCTAGTATGGTGAACGAGTCTTCACCATATTGCTCTGGGAGCCTGAATGTAGACAGCCAAATAACATTCCACTTCCAATCCAGTTAGTGGTCCAAATACATCCGAATCGATCAAGCACAGACATTGACCTCACTTTGTCTCCACCCCTTTCATCGTTATGCCTTGGACGAAGCAGGAAGTATTGGACGCAGGCTGGAAACTTGCAACAGACGAGGAGGTCTATACTTTCGCCACCAACTGCTGGAACGACCCACTCGTCGGCAAGTCTCCCAGAATCATGTCTCTTGCTCCGCTTGGTAGAACGTTTTTATCCCTTAATGACGAACAGGAAATCCTAGTGCGAGATTCGTATAAATCCTTATTCGAACGAACATGGCAATACGCCCATCGCAGGCCTGACACAGGTCTTATCATTACTGGCCAGCCCGGGAGTGGTGCGTCATTACCCTAGTTATCGTGACTGGTGTTGACTTGCGTCAGGCAAAACGTTTTTTCTCTTTTATCTTCTCGTCCAGCTCCTTCGGCGGCATCAGCATGTTGTTTTCTATATCAGAGGAATCGCCTACCTTTTTTCGCCACAAGAAGATGGTTATGATATCTATAAAGTATATCCTAATGAGCATCCGGAGCTCCCTCCCTGTGAGCTCAACGCCTTCGTATGGTCTTTAATCGAGGTTCTTCCAACGCAAAGCGTCCCCCCTTTACTTGTCTCTCTCCAACAATCCTTCCCAATCATGGCCCCTTCTCCCAACGGAGCTCTTTATCGCGATTGGAAAAAGCAGCGGGAGGCACGGTTATGGGGAATGCCTCTGTGGAACCACGACGAGCTTCTCGAAGGGTCTGTCGTCTTCATTTCGTTGATTCATGGTTATTCATTATGCCTGTGTGCAAGGTTGCGGCTCTGTCGTGCATATCCCGCATTTGAGTCAAAACTAGGAATGGTCCTTGAGGATTTGTCAAATAATCGTCATCCAGTTTTCTCAGATATGGCTCTCAAGGCTGCCTTCCAGGTCCTATCGTGCCACTTCGAGGACAAGCAAAATCCGGACTCTGATGATGCCTCGCCATCAAAATCACCGCAAGGAAATCTAGAGGATTCGAATGCCCAGGCAAGCTCGAATCATGGCTTGTCCTTGACGCTATCTCATGAAGTCCCCGAGTTCGAGTCATCCGCAAATCGAGCAAGGGTCACGATGTCTCTGAGTAAAGCACTTGGTCTACTTATTGCCGATACGGTTCGACAGTGCGGACCTGATGCCCGCGAGGTCTTTCGTGCTATTCTAATGAATCCCAATGATGAACTGGACCAGCAGGAGGCCAAAATTAGCCATCTCACTCTTGCAGAATTGGAAAAGATCGTTGATGAATTCGAAAGCAAGCACTCTTTCCCTGATAGCTGGTCTAGTATCATAAGCTTGCAGCCTGTTAAGTGTGAATCCTTGGACGGGACGGATCGATGGCAGGTGGCCTTCAAATCAGAATTTGTTGCTAAATGTGCTCTCCGTCGGATGGAAGACCTGTCGTTATCACAGATGAAAGAAAGTTTTCTCAGATTCAATTCCATCCCTGCCGCCACCTCACTCGCATGGTACTGCTTTGAAATGTTCGCCCATCGAGTTCTCCGATCTGCACAACATGAATTCTCGTTCTACGAAATGGCACCGTCCGACGATAACCCTCCCAACTTCACTTCTTCGGCTGATACTTGTTCTCATTCACCCAGCGGAACTTTTCTCCGAGGCATGGAGAGACATCTTGTTTGGTATAACAAGACGAATCTGCCAGCGCGCCTTGAGGATAGCGATCCCGAGGCCTATTTTGTTCCAGACCCCACAAATAGTAATCCTTTCTTCGACGCTTTCTTTTATGAACTCGCTGGAGGTTCAGCAACACTCTATATTCTCCAAATGACATCTGCGAGCGACTCTCGAGGCTCAAAAGATGACTTCATTTCAATACGAGATATTGTGTATTTTCTGAAGACGCAACAGCATCGCAGACGTGACAACGAACTCCCTCCCCAATCCAAACGACAAAAACTTGACAGACCTGTAACGGTCAAGTACATCCTCGTATGTCCTGTTGGATCTGATGGGCCTTTTTGCAAAGACCCATCTTGGCAGATGCCTGATGGATGGGGTGAAGTTAAAAGTAACCTGATCATTCATGGTCAATGTTTCCTTCTTCCTATTCGTATCGAAGGACTCCAAGTTTGAAGCTTTCTTGTTGACCATTGCCAGTTTCGTTGTATTCAATCTCTTGTAGCTTTATTGAGAAGTCATGTATACACCAAGTATACACTTTGTACTATATGCATACCGTAAATCGTGTAAATACTCCCAAGATTTACTCACGTGTCCCGAGGCTGCTAGACGGACGATTTCGACTGCCAAGACCAAAGAAACGAGGCAAACGCAAACGTCAGAGGCGAAAACAAACCCATTTAGATCACTTTGACTGTAATCCACATTGAACATCATTCCAGTGATGGAAGTCGGATTGATATGAGGCCTCGAGTTTTCCCATGTCCATTGTCAATTCCGGTGGTACATATAAAAGCAGGAAAACAAGATTGGTGGCATCCGTTTTGCAGTGCGAACAGCGCCCGCACAAGATGATTGTAAGACGGGTTTATGATCGTTGCGGTGGCTGTGGAGGGCAACACCGCCGCCCGCTGATTCAAATAGTTGATCTTCCATTCAACCACGTCTCTTAACTTTCAACCTCAACATTTGCTCTGTAAACGCAATGGCTGCTCCTACTACTTCCACTCTGTTCACTCCTGACGAGGCTCTCGACCTCCTATTCTCTCCTGACCTCATTTCTCTCGAGGTCAAGAACGCTTTGCACCCTGATGTCCATGTACGTCGTCGCTTCACAGCTCAGTGACCCTTAAACCGACTAACCACTTTGCTAAGATTCGCCCTTTGGCGTCAACCGACTACCACCGTGGTCATCTCCAAGTGCTCTCTATTCTTACCTCTGCGCCAGACACAGGCGAGGAAGCCTGGCGCGCACATTTCGACGCTCTCCGAAACGCAGGACGGGCATACTACTCACTTGTCATCATTGACAAGCCGTCAGATCAGATTGTCGGTGTTGGCACCGTCTTCCTCGAACGCAAGTTCCAACGCGGCATCAGCTGTGTTGGCCATATCGAGGACATCGTTGTTGACGAGAAACAACAGGGCAAGAAGTTGGGTTTGAGAATTATCCAGGCCTTGACATATATCAGCGAGAATAGCGGCGCGTACAAGACAATTTTGAACTGCAGTGACAAGAATATACGTAAGTGTTTTCCCTCTTATTTCTATCGCATTCAAAGTCTCATAAAAAATCTTCTAGCCTTCTATGAGAAGTGTGGATACGAGAAAAAAGAGAACGAGATGGTACGTGGTTATTTAGCTTACATCCCGTCATCTGAACTGATTTTGTTTTGCAGGCACGGTATACCCCTGTGCGAGCTCACTCTCCCAAATTGTAAACATTGCTCCCTTCTCTGGTAGAATGAAGAAAGCAATACGGACATTGTACCATAACCTTACAGCTCTTGGACTTTAGACATTCATGAACTCCAACACCACAGGACTTTTACACTTATACCTAGTAGATACAAGTGGAAGGGATATATAATTCTTCAGAAGGCCACAGTCTTTGAACGGTTTTGAAACTCTGAAGCTTAAAACTGGGATGCAGGTTACAGGTAAAGGATGGCCAAGGGTGAAAAAGAAAACGACATGTTCGTTCATTTTATGGCACTCAGTACGGACACAACGTTCTCGATCACGATCACCCGTAAAAACGCCAATGTGCATGGTATCACATAGATTTTTTGGAGTGCATAGGCCATACAACATGTCTCGACTAATCCAGCTCCGAGTTACCTCGCCTCACACTCATCGTCCACCCTTGCCACCCTTCATCTGTTGTTTCGAGACCTTGGGTGCTGAAGCAGCGGGACGTGCAGCGGGCTGCACCAGAAAAAAATCAGCCTTATCATATCATAACCATCCAGGGTTTGGAAACGCACCTTGGCCTTCACCTTCTTATCCTCCTTATCCTTCTTCTCAGTCTTCGCCTTGGAAATGGCGGCGAGCCGTTGTTGGGAGCGGACGGCGGCAGTCTGGTTCCTCTTGGCAGCAATGGCGGCGAGGTCAGCACCAACGATACCACGCTGGTGTTTCACGGTCTTGCGTGAGCGCTTCTTGGCAACTTCTTCAGTGATACCCTTCTTGTGCATGCGACGGTAGACCTGTGTCCAGGCGATCTTGCGAGGGTTCTTGCGCTGCAGGAAGAGCGAAGCATTTTTGGAACCAGCGAAACGGAAGACCTGAGAGGGGGTTGTACGATGAGAATTGAGCAGGTGGAAAAGGTAGGGAAATAGACGAACTTTGCTGTCGCCACGAACAAAAAGCTTGCCCTTGCTGGGGTAGATACGGTAGCCGGAGAAGGAGTCGATTTCAACCTTCTAAACTCGCCAATTCCAGTCAGAAAAACATATCTATCTTTCATAAAGAATATAAACGCACCATCTGTAATAGTCGAGAGCGCAAGTGACGAGTTTAAGTCAGTTAACGAGAAAGAAGAAAGTTTTGGGTATATTTTCCACGCCAGGGCGTCATCCATGTCGCACCAACACCATCCAGCCCCAAAAGTCCAATATATTGGTCAAACAGCATATCACCAGACAGCCAACGGTCGTACGGATGCGATGGAGACGTTCTATAGCGTGGAGAAGCGTAAATTTGGGCTCACCTTGATGGATTTTGTCGGATGGCGTTGGGAGCGCTACACTGTGTAACCAGATTTGTAGATTTCGGCAATTACCGGATACCACGTGGGATCAAATCACTGTCCTCTGACTCCTGAGCTCCTCGAAAATATATTCCTTCGTGAACAAGCTCGTTTAAATAATTTTCAGCAATTCTACATCTGTACAGATATCAAGTAACAAAACCCCCAACATTTCCCGCTCACTCTATCCCAGCCTGGGCCAATTTTTGTAATACTTCCAGTGATGTCAGCTGCAGTGTATAATGCCGTGTTCTTGGGATTTTAGAATCTAGATGCTAGAATGACTTGGAGACACAACAAATGGATTGACCAATCCTGCAATGATCTTCTCATGCGGAGACATGACGAGTGATGAACAAGCTTAAGGTAAACCTGTCCGACGAATGAAGACATCGCTCTTCCTCGAATTGTGAACATTTTGGATGTACCTGAAAGTGCTCAGCCACTGGATCCTGGTGATCATGAGAGGCGAGGGGACGCCATGGATTTCGGTTGACAGAGATCATATCGAAAGTAGCGAGGAAGGGTATACGTACTGCAGAAATGTTTGCAGACAAGGGTGAGGACGTGTCAGAAGGCTCTTCAAATTGCAGACCAATATGCTTCCGTCCACATTTCAGGGACAGCAAGGATATTGGAAAGATGCGACGACACCTCGATTGGGCATTTACAAACTACTTTGATGGTGGTCGAAAACGAGTAGAAGCCTCTGTATTAAGTAGTTTCCAAGATGCTTGCTGGACTCATATAGAAAATCGAGACGTCGATCCTTATTCTCACCAATGTCATGAGAAGGATCAGAATATAACGACGTTGGGGAACAAGGAACCAGAAATGGCCAGGGAAGGGTAAAGGCTGTGATGTGAATTTGTGTGACAATTGGACCACTGCGGGTCACGCCGTGGGGAAAACATTGCCATCGCAAGTTGGCGTCAGCAGGCAAGCCGACACCTTTGTTGCCAACGTTCATCTCCTCCTTGACACGGTAAGCTCACTGTAGCTCAATACCACCTACACAGCGAGACTGACACCTACTGGCTTCGTTCAAGACCCCCACGTTTATATCATGTTTGTCAAACTTGTATAAATCACACGGACTCTAACTCTCAAAACAGGTCTGAACCGTACGACCCATATGTTCCTCGTAATGGCGCTTCACCGAACCCAGCTGGTTCTAGTCAAGGCAACTCAAAAACGGCTGCTATCCAGGCGCAGATTGATGACACTGTTGGAATTATGAGGGAGAACATTACCAAAGTTGCAGAACGAGGCGAGAGGCTGGATTCGCTGCAAGACAAGACAGGTGCATATTTTTCAATATTTCGCCTCGAGGCAATCTTGAGGTCGGGATCTGGGCGAGGCTCTGATGAATTTTTTACTGTAGATACACTTGCCGTTTCAGCACAGGGTTTCCGTCGTGGTGCGAATCGCGTACGCAAGGTGTGTAGTCAATCAAACTTTTGTCAAGTTACACTCATCCCATCTGATTTAGAATATGTGGTAAGTTCTTACATGTTGTGCTTTTGATTCGTCATGTAATTTTTCTTGAAAATTAGGTGGAAGGACATGAAGGTGTGTTGGCCCTTCTACTCCAATATTTTGTCTTTTTTGACCGACCATTCAGATGCGCATCATTATTGGAGTCGCTGTTGCGGTCATTATCGTTATCATAGTGGTTTCAATCGTCAAGGCGACACACAAATAGTCATCCTCGTCTCCTTACTTACCGCCGTGGTACCGTGATACATCCATGCAGGCCCTTCTAATTTTCCCCCTGCCCTTCGCTTTGTGTAACACTACACCCCGACCACTTACCGTCCAACGCGGAGTTTCGGACTTCCCTAATTATCTTGTGTTCTTATTTTCCGTCTTGTACATTTGTGTTCCGTTCAAATGGGAGCTATGCTCCGTTTAAAATGTATCAAACGAGAAGCGCCCTCAATTTCTTTTGAGGTTCGAAACCACTTTTTATGTTTGTGTGCAGAACGAGCGGATTCGAAAGGGGGATTGTCATGACTCATGACCACGCTTTGCCAACTCCAATTCAATCGCATCTCGATATTATTTGGATGTTTACTTGTCCACACGATTTGGGGAACAACATAACGATGAGTACTGTATATAATTAACCGTGGCGTCACAAACCGTCAAACTAAAGCATGGCCAGCGTGAACAAAATTACACTTTCGTTCAGCCTCCGAATTGTACCTCTCTCCCTTGTTTTGGCATGGTGTCTGGATCGTAGGTTGAGATATCCACGACTGGAATGTCCAGACTGGGAGGATTAGTACTAAACCTGTGGGACACCAACGATAGGTCGTTTTGAAGTTGTCGTCTCTGCGCTTTGGCTTCCGAGTCATGGCTCATCTCAACTTGAACAATCATCAAAGTGGGCATGATAGCCTAGCGAACGTTTTGAGATCTACATGGCGAAAGTAACAAGGGCCACTCACCACAATTCTCAGGACAATAAGAAGAACAATGATCTACGAAAAAATAGTTCAGAGAAGAACACTGTGAGGGGTCGAAATAAGTTTACTGCATAATTGTTGGCTCGAGGAATGACAGCGACCACGAAAACGGATACTGAATAGATAGCGCCGCTTTCCAATCTGTGGAACGTCAACCCTAGTCAACATTTTGTGTACAGTATCGGAACAAGGCGTAGGACAAACATGATTGCCATGGCAGTTCGATATCTTCTCGCCAGTCTCCCATCGTTTAGATGGGGCCCAACAGCCCGTGCTACCCACCATATTCTACCCGCTGGAAGGCTGAATTACTGTGAATAGAATGAGTGTGGACTTGAACACACCTGTGGAAAGGGTCATGATGCTGTTGAAAGCGAACACACACCAAAGGAAGACTGGCGTGAAAGTTCCTGAGAGTGAAGTGATGGAAAAGCCAGCGCTGATGTATCCCCAAACTATGATTTCAATGAGTGTAGCCCAGCAAAGAGGGAAGAGACCCTGACCAGAGTCCGCAGTCAAGATGACACTCGCCACAAGGAGAATAATCTTTCGATTGTTCCAGACTTTGTAGCAGCGATAGGTCTACGTTTACCTCCGATGTAAACGAAAACGTTCGGCACAAAGTTGTGAGATTATACGTACCAGAAGTCCATCTGCAATGAGGCTGTTTCAAAAGGTGAAAGATCTAGAGTGAGCGATGAAATAAATGAAGCAATTAGTCGAAGACTGACTTGTTGGTAACAAATAGATATGCCTTTGGGACGACTCTTTTAATCGCTGCTGAGGGAGCCATCTCAAGTTTCAGGATCGCTGGCAAATCGCGTATAGCCCATCGATAGGAGAGAATCAACTCTACCACGGATATCACGAACATGGCAATTACGGACAAAAGGATGATGATATGGGCGGGATTCCGTCGTGTGACAAGGAGATAAACGCAGATAGAGAAAAGGACGAATTGAACACCTGTAAGCAGAGGTCATGAGCGCGGTGTAAGTGGTTGTACTCAAAGGGGATTTACCAAATAACATGGATTCCACCTGAAGAGAAAGGAAGAAAAGTTCAAGAGATGGATAGATCATATCCGAGAACGATTGAAATCTCACCAAAAGCGCAGCCAAGACATAGGGAACTTGGTCCAGAAGAAGTTCGAGGAAGAGAGGTAGCTCGGCCATCTTTCTGCGCGCCTACTGTGTGAACCTACTTCCAACACCAGTAACTTCGCAGCAGGATATGCCAGAGATAAAGAGATGACAGTCAATAATTGGCTCGGTCTTTATACACCAGTTGGCAGTCAAGACAGCGTCTTCCGAGCCTGCCAAGGCGTCCGACACATCACAAGATTGTATAGGGCTGTGGCCATGTGGATTCCTGGGCGGGACCGAAATACGCCCCAGAGTATGCAGGTCCAACTCGTGGCGGCGTTTTGCGTTTGACAGACCTAGCCTAAGTAACTTGAAGTATGAATCAGTACGACTCGATAATCAAAAGATTTGTCCAAATTCCAATACATTTATGAATAACTTGTGCGGTTTCGAGAAGACCGTATTTGTGAGGGAGTCCTAGGACCTCGAAGCCAGTATTGTGCAAAACGGGGGACATGGAGTGAGCAATGGGTGTTCCAAACAAATAAAACTCTCGTGCAGGAAGAAGGCCTAGGAAGTGGAGTGCCTCTTGAATTTGCTTGAAAGACAGCTGACCAGGAGCAGCTTTGATTGGAAGAAGTGGATGAGTGATCGGACTGAAGGTAGAATTGAGGATGCGAGACATTTGGCCTTCTATCCCCATGTTCAGAGCGATTACTGGCTTTGACGAGGGCGACGCGGTCATTTTGGAAACAAAATCGTAGAGCTGGAAGTTGTCCTGCAACGTCTCCGCTTTTCCAACAATCTTGATAATATCACCCAATTGATTTGCCAATTCGTACTTCTCTTTGACAGCAGGACCATTCCATTTCAGTTTGCCACTCCAATCGTGATAAGACGCGATTAACTTGGAATCGCCTTTACGAGACACTAGGTCCCGAATTCGCTTCTGTGGCCAAGTAATTTCGACATCAACATATTCAATGCCTAGCCTGAGGGCCATGTTCAAAAGCTCGAAAGCGGCGTCGGATGCTGTGTCAGGGAAAGCACCGCCTTGGGATCGAGAACGTACTGTGAAGACGATGGGAAGGGAAGTCACGCGACGGAGAGCCGCAACTTGGTCGGCAACAAACGTTTTGGATGGAATATTTTCTGATGAATCTTGAGCCCCAGCAGATCGGAGGAGGTCGACACGCAGCTCAAGAGCATCTGCGCCCTCGGTAATTTCATCAATGACGGAGAATGCTTGGGTAACGTCAGGATACGTCAAGGAAAGGAAGTATGAACGAAGCCCAGGAGCCAGATTCGAAGCTAGGTTAGGGTGCTGTCCAGTGATATGCTTGAAGAAGCGAGCAATCTCATTTCGAGTTCCCTTCTCGCTTGCAGACGACACTTGACCAAAGTGATTGATGAAGTCGTGGCTGGAACACTCCGTAAACCAAGGCTCGCGACGACGGTAGACATCTTGGATAGCTTCGCCATATGCTGGGCGTTCCTTCTCCTCCGACAGGTACTTGACAACCTCTTCTTGTGATCGGGAAAGGTGTACCACGGGCCCAGTCTGGCTGGCGTATTCCTTGAGAAGAGCTCGAGCCTCAGGTGTCTCTACAATGCCACCACCAAGGCTGATAACATGGTTCTCTGCCTTTTCTTGGAGAAGTTCCTTGAGAATGGCAGTCTCCGCAACTCGGAAGGCAGGCCATCCGTTTTTCTGAACAAAATCACGAACACCAATCTTCAGCTTTTCTTCGAGGTAGGTGTCCGCGTCGACCCATGTCCAAGAAAGAGCTGCAGCTGCAGCCTTTCCAACATAAGTCTTTCCGGTGCCACGCATTCCGATTATCACCACAGATGCGGATGAAACGTCGCCTTTGGTGCCGCTCGCAGAGGCTTTGGATGTAATGCTTGTGAGATCAACGCCTTCCACTTTGAGGCCGATCTGTAGACAAATTCCAAAAAAATGAGCTTCTTCCATTTCATGATGTGGATCGTTTACCTTATTCTCAAGGTCGTCCCACCAGTTTGGCCAAGTCTTCTCCACGCATCTTTTTTCCTCGATAATCGTCTCCTCAATAACGGTGCTGAGCACACTGAAAGCCATTGCAACTCTGTGATCATCGTAGCAATGGACGCTAACGCCGCGCTTTAGCTGATTGATAGGTTTGCCGATGATCTCAAGACCATCGTCCAGTTCAATGGTTTCAACCCCGAACTTGGCTAATTTCACGGCTATGGTTAACTTCTGATACCTTTTCGTTTTAGAATCGATGCTCACCAAGCTGATCCATCATAGCCCTGATGCGATTACACTCCTTGACACGCTGATTTGCAATACCTAAAATCCTCGTCTTCCCATTCGCAACCGCTGCCAGTGCAGTCGCTGTCAGGAAAGCATCCGTCATCACTTCCATATCGACTTCCTCGATAGCTTTGAGTTGTCCAACTGGGGGCTGCGATATTACTTGGCCTCCAATGAGCTCAAGCGTCACTGGCTCAGCAGCGTATGGAGCACAAAGCAAGATAGAGGAGACGTATTGGCTTGAGACGCTCGCAGCGAGCTGGATATGGCCGCCTCGCAGGCCATTTGGAGCAATGGAAAGGGGAAGGCAACCTTGCGATTCAAGGAATTCGATGGAGCTTCCATTGGCCTGAAGAGCGGTGACTAGAGGACCAATAGGACGCTGTTTCATACGGGCGTTACCAGTGATGATGGTGGTGGGGGCTTCATCAGTGGGAGATGATTGAACCAGGGTGCAGACGGTAGCGAGGAAACGAGCAGCGGTGCCAGCATTTCCAAGATATAGCTCTTTCCCTTTGGAAGGCACAGAGAGCGAGCCCTTCCCTCCTTTGACAACAAGGGTCTCGCCTTCGTCTTCCCATTCGAATGAAGCTCCCTACACAAGCGTGAGTTAAAAGGAGTGAAAGTATAGATGGTAATCTAACCTTGAGTTCCAAAAGGGCTGCCATCATGACCTGTGTGTCGTCCGAGTGAAGCAGGTTCCTAAGTCTGCAGGTGCCATTTCCCAGAGCGGCCAGGACAAGAGCACGATTGGATATACTTTTCGACCCCGGGGTAGCCATTGTCACAGGATTGTGCTTGGGAGTGGCGGGGATAACCTTGGCAGCCTCGGACAAGGTTTTCGCAATGTCGGAGTCGGGAACGACGGTCGCCTTTGGTTCATATGTGGCACCTATCCTAGAGAGGATGACGATCTTTTTCGCAGGACCGCTGTTCTTCTTATCAACTTTCATAATATCGAGCAAACGATCAACTGTAAGCAACTTGGCCGCCGGAAGGCTAGCGATCCTTGGGTCGGAGAGAGAGACGGGAAGATTGTAGGCCTTCAAACATCTCGTGAGGCGACCGACGCCAACTTGACCTAAAATGCCCATCTGTCTGGATATTTCTGCCTCGAGAATCATGCCAACGCTGACACATTCACCGTGGAGTATGGTTGGCGTTAACACAGCTTCAATAGCATGACCGATGGTATGGCCAAAATTGACGAGGTTGCGAAGTCCTGTTTCGCGTTCATCGATTGTGACAATATGGGCTTTGACAGATATAGAGCCAACGATAACTGACAGTAAAAGTTCCTGAGCGGTTGAACGGGTAGTCTTCGTTCTACCACCAAAGTTTGCGGAAGGTGTTTGGATTGCCGCAAATATTTCGGCCGAGTTGGATTCCAAAGAGCCGAATTCGGCTTCATTCCAAATGGCAGCGGTCTGATCATTGAAAAAGTTGAGGATAGAAGGAGAAAGCAAAGTTGAGACATACCTTCACAACTTCGGCCATTCCGTTGGAAAATTCCCGAGAAGGGAGAGTTTCGAGAAAAGCGGCATCTATGAAGATATACTCAGGTTGCCAGAAGGCGCCGATAAGATTTTTTCCCAACGGGGTATCTATGGCAGTCTTTCCGCCGACACTAGAGTCGACCATGGCGAGAAGTGTGGTTGGGATCTGGGCGAAACGAACACCACGCATGCTGGTGGAATCGAGTTTGATTTGATACGATCGCACTACCAGCTGGAAACTTACAATGTGGCTGCCACAAATCCAACGAGATCGCCTATTACTCCTCCTCCGAGCGCTAAGATGACTGTGTCTCGTGTGCATCTATTGAGGAGCAAAAAGTCCTCGACGTCTGCTTTTCCTTCGCGGCTTTTGGATGTTTCGCCAGGGGATATGACATGACTCAAGAATCTAGACTCTGCAGATGCCTTCTTTATTGAAGCTTCAAATTCTTGTTCGAAAGCTTTGAGATGGAAGCCAGCGACATTGGTATCGGTGATGAGGACATAGGTTGAAGAGGGAAGGGTAGTGATGACTGTCTGTGCGATGTATGGGATGAGATGAAAACCGCAATGAATGGACTCTTTGCCCAGGATCGACACCTTTAGCACGTCTGTCGTGGTCATGGCGAAGTTGGGGAGTTGGTTTGGTTTTCCACCCAAAGTTTGTACTCTTCCTCCATGGTCACGTGTGAAAGATCTAATCACTGATCCGAATCCGTTTCCGATATGCATGGCGTTTTGTACA
>JABAJW010017957.1:0-36080 GCA_018855395.1 Arthromyces matolae
AAGTCTACGCCACTTTTTCTCAATGTCCCGCTCAACAAGTCCACGAAACCATGGGCCGATCTGCTCAGCTGACTTGGGAGTGCAGGGCCCGCACTTCCAAGTTGGCTCATCAAGTCCACATTGGAGCAAATCCATGCCGTTCTTGGCGAGGACCTCGGAAATGCAAAGGGTGCGCAACCTTTGCCTTTCCGAGCCTCATCATTGCGGCATGGCATGCTCTCTGTGGTTGATGGTGGTCGAGCTGCGCTCTGACTTGTTGGCATCCGTCCACGAATCTGTGTCTCATCATACGACCCACATCTTTTTATACGCGTCTTTTCCTCCTGCAACTTGGAGTATCTTTATCCTGCCTCGTGTATCCTGGACTCTGGAATCGTCTTATGTATCATTGTCTCTGTTTCATTGTATCTCTTCCTCATTTTAGACTTGTATATTATCTCGAAGATGTAAATGATATCTCCTGCAGAATAAACTTCATGTATCATTCCCAGTTTCAGTAACTGTCTCGTGTGCGATCGGCTGCAACAATCAATGGGCACTTGCTGTTCTGCATAATTGTGGTATGCTATATATATTCTCGTATTCGTCCGACCTTATCGCTATGATCTATCCTCTTTGTCCTTTCCGTCTTCCGGAAAATAGGTTCGGACCTCTCGTAGAAAGACGATCAGTTGCAAGTCTGAGGGCTAAATTCTCAAGGACGTCACCCCAAAAATCATGTATACACCAACCACTGCACATGTTCAAACACAATATATAATACCGTGAATCGTGATATATTGAACCACTCTTGATGCCATCCGATAGAACACGGGGCAACGTATTTTCAGTCTCGCCAGTACTGACGTCCATGATACTACTAATAGGTTACGCAAAGCTAATTTAGATATTACAAACGCTGAGAATAGAACAATAACAATATGGCACCCAGATGGCACCTGGAAAGGGGTCTTCGTCATTTTTCGCAATCGTATCAACCTCAAATAACTTACTTCGAGGGTTCATTTCCGATCCTCCACCGCAAGACCTTCCAATGGCAACATCTTTTCAACGTCAACAGCAGCGCTAGCTTGCCCGAGAATTGAGCTGCTCTTCTGTAGCTCTGTAACTTGTCGGGTCCACAACAACCTTTGAGTAAACCTCGTCCTGAAGAATATATATGCCGTCCCGCAGTTGAGATTTCCTGCTAGGACGAAGCACATCGTGGCTACCACATCGTCGAATGTGTCATGCGCACGGAAAGATGCAATGGTGTAATTGATGAGTCCTGCACCGAGGAGAATGCTTGCGCATAGCCCGTCATATTTCACCGTCCACTGGCTGTGGGGCATCTGAGCCTCGCGAGGTGCTGATATATTGCTAAGCATGATGACGGCGCAGAGAGCAGCATAGCTAAAAAGTAAGGGTTTGTCAGAGCCCGAGGGAAAGGTCAGGCATAAATTTACGAACCAAAGATTCCCCAAGGCAAGTACAGCTGAGAGTGAGAACGAAGTCGATGGTGGAATGGTTAGCTGGCAAGAGAGCGACATTAGGTGAACATACCAAGTCTGAAAGAAGAAAAGTCAGTCGATGTGGTTCATATAGTAAGTACATAAGGAGCTCATGCATTGAAAAATAGGAGAATATGATGGCTTCAAAAGGAATGAACCAGGCCACCATTCGAGATGGCTGGGTTTAATAGACTCACAGAATGAACCTTTGCCGCAATGTAGATAGCATGAATGACACAAAAAAAGAAAGAACTCCAAGTCAAGCTCGCCGAAGATCAGGACTGGGCAACCCAGTGGAAGGGTAAGTTGCACAGCGGGAGTATCGAGGCTCTCAAATCGCAGAGCGACAGTTTTTAAGGCAAGGCATCGAGTGAGGGCTTCTTTGAAACAGGGGAGTGTCACTCGCGACGGATGGCTATCGTCAAGTGTCCATCTTTAAGAATGTCCAGACTCGTCATGCATGTCATGTTTGAACTTGTAACTGGGCACCGCCACCCCATGATAACACCGCACTTGTTGCATGATGATGAATTTTCTCATGCTACTGAACATTTGTGAACAGGTATGTAGTACATAATATGCAAGTGTAAGATAGCTAGGAAAAGTCCAAATCAGTATGTAGGAGCAGCCTCGATCATTTCAACGTCCCGGCAGCTGGTGATGATGTATTCAACACCTTTTTAAATAGCAGTGGCTTCGGCTTCTCGGGGACTAGTAGATTTAGGAGCGTATCGCGGCAGCGTCTCAAGAGGTTTGGAGATGAGATATCCTAAAAGGAATTTGATCACCTTCATCAGCAAAATTGGATTTGGAATACAAGAAGCGCAGAAGCCCACCTTTCATGGCGGCAGCTTTTTCACCCTGCCTACCAAAGCCAAGGCTAGACTTATTGGCACTCCCATGCGAGCCAGAATCACTTCCCGTGAACATACTGGAGATCACCGACGGCGCAGAAGACGCAACAGACATCGCAGGTCGTACATCAACCCCTGCTACGTGTGTCGGCAGAACGCTTTTGGCTTTCTCTCGCCACTCAGTAAGGGAACGTTTAGACTTGGCAGATGCACGCCAGATAAGGCCAACAAGAATGTTCAGGCACCCGATGGAGAAGAGGAAGAAGGCAGAGACAAGGGTGAAGGTATCAACACGATGGGAGAGTATGGCAGCGCCGATCCTGCAAGGATAAGACGTTAAGGAGGTGGAATGATAGAGTGATAGAGAAAGCGTACAGGCACTGGATAACACCAAGGGCACCAAGACCAAAATCTTTTCCCAAGACTGGGAAATAATGATTGAAAAACCGCGCAGGCCACCCAAATTCGGACATGATGAGCAGGACACTCTGGCCGATGATTAAAAGCCTGTTCAAAACGGCCCAAAATACACCAGCTGGTTGATTAGGGACTGTGCTTCCCCTGAAAATTCAAGGTCAGTTGAAGAACATACGAAACAAGAGAAAGAACGCTTATGCACATGATATAATCCATGTCCATCATACTCAGAGTCGAATTTGTACCATCGGAGGAGACTATAGTCGAGTTGGAACCCGATTTGCCCGCGACAACGAAGTGATTAACAGCTTCTATGTCATTGACAAGAGTGACGATGTTGCTTGCGAAGACAAGAACAAGGGCGATGACGCTGAGGATGCGGACGCCATTGAGACCGATAAATACATCTGTGCGTGCATGTATTCATTTGACTGATAGGAATATGGAATAAAATTACTCACAAGCACGAGGGGGAAGCATTGAGAACGTCGAGGAAGTCGTGAGAGAGATATTTATTCAGGACCAACGTCAATGAGAGCAACCAGTCGTCAGAAGATAAGATGTGCCAGCACCCAAGAAGAAGAAAAGACCGTCAAGGCAGTAGTAGTACGAGCTCAGGAGCCTTTGAAGTGGACGAGAAGAGGATGATAAGGATGGCAAGAATCATGGGTATTTGTAGTGCACGCCGAGGTTCCAAGCGCCATTGTTCTCGTCAAAAGCTACAGTAACGACCTTGGCCAATTCATTGTTCTCTTGTCACGGTCACGTGTCAATGCCATCACCTTTCCACCAATTTTTTATGCCAGTACCATAGAAACGATTGCCATGCTTTCAATCCGAGCTCATTGTACTTTCGACGTCGAACCGGCTGCATAATTATAATTAGTTACAAGCCCCTCCGAACAGCGAGTATGTACTGAGAATACAAGGTCAACATTGTCCTTTTCCCAGATCAAAAATCCGCAATTGAAAAGAAGTCAGTAGTACGTAACCATTGGATGCTGGAAAGTAAGAAATGGTATAACAAAGAGGTATCGTGTTTGTATTGCGGAGACAGGCGTGAAATAAATGGAAGCGTCAAGACTCGGGCAACGGAGGCAGCGGTGGTATTTGGCTTATTGGTCGATTCATCGGCCGCTTGAGTTTGCGTTGCTCGACCTCCTTGGCGCGTCTTTCTTTTTCTGCCTGCATGGTACTCATAATCTGAAGTTGTTGTGCAATGAACTCCGATGTACCCGGCCTAGGAAAATTGTCAGCATGCACTTTGACTGCACCAGACGAGAAACGCACCGCATACGAAGAATTCTGAGTATTGTTTCCTCGCTGGTAACATCCTTTTCTTGTCGTTTCTCCTTCTTGCGTTCCCGTATGGTACCAAGGTTTCTCTGGGAGTAGACGCTCTTTGCGCGCTTTTTGATCGTTGGGGATGCGCTGAGACCTTGTTGCATCATCCGCACACACTCTTCCATTAGATCGTCCCTTTGCAAGTGTCTAGTCAACTTTCAGTCGACAAGCAGGATGGACTTACGTATGCCAGTCATAGTAAAGTCGAATGGAGAGGACATCACGATATTTTTGGTTCTGTACAACTTCGAGAGGGACCGGGCCTTCTCCACCAGCGTAGAAGTAATCTCTCAAAAACTACCAAAGCATGAAGTGAAGATAGGGAAGGATAGAATAAGAAAACGTACCTTGAGCCACTTGAACACGATGTCAACCTCCTTCTCAGTCAACGGCTTCATGTCACTCGAGGTTTCGGATAATGGTGGAATGAGCAATCCCTCCAAAACCGTCAATATCTCCTTCCAGACACGCGTCATTACCATCTCCTTGGCTGTATCACTCAGGTATGTATTCAACGTTTGCAGATTCGAGTCGAGATAATCGAATAGTGGAACAATAGCTTGCTCGATTTCCACATCAGTTAGTTCTTCAGGCCGTACGCGCGGTTTCTCAGCCGATGGTAGAGGAATCTGAACTTCGTTGTTGGCTGACCCAACTGCAGACCTATAAAACGCTGTCACGTTGCCAAGTGCCTTGTTGTAGTCCAGATTCAGAGTCCCAGATTTCAACAGGCTCTTGAGAATATTTCTGGAGAGACATTGTTGGACAAAAGGTAACATCTTAGAAAAGGACATGAGAAGCGCCGCGAAAGGTAAGTCTTTTGAATACCTTGTCAATAAAGATACGGAGCATGTCTCCTTCAGCTCGCTTCAGTGAGCGGAAAGCTCGCCCAAAGAAGAATTGAATGTCGTCTTTCTCGCCTTCCATACTCACACGAATAAGCACCCGTCCACCTTGTTCCAAGTTCATCCAGAGCTCGTGTGCAAGGAAGTCGCCAAACCGTCGAGGGTCAAGGCAGAGGTAAGCCCGGCCAACTATGTCATGTTTACCCACAAGAGCTCGGTCACGTACGGTGACCATCAGCCACAACTCTTTGTCGACGGAAACATCAAAGGACTCTTCCCCTATAGAAGCAACTGATTACAAATCTCTATCAGCAAGGATTCAGGACGAACGTACATCGGGGATTCAAGGTCTCGTAGATTGTCCTAGTTTTTGCCAGGCGATTTCCGTCAGGATCACTGAGTGTGATGTAAGTGTCGAGTTTAGCAGAGGGGTTACCGTCGGAAGGCACGAGGCCTTCGGCCATCACTATTTTTAACGTGAATAAAAACCTATCACGTTCGACCTTCTCTGGCACAGGCGGCGCATATTTCGACACGGCCTCCGACATCTTGTCAGCGTCCATTTGCGTGTACATATTATCGAGAAGCTTCCGCGCGGCCTCGACATTGTTAAGTTTGACGCATGATTGAGGTTGGAAGTTAAATGGCTCTATTCGTTTCTCGCCTGTCGTCGTCAACTGTTTGGCCCTTTCAAGCCACGCTGAGGACTTTTGCGGCTGCAGGTAGTCACTAGGCCGAGGGTACATCTCGGCCATGAACATGGCTTCGATACTTCTACAATATTGTTCAACGGTTTTGGACAGTGTCTGAAACGATTTTGTTTTAGAAAAGTCCGAGGGTGTATGGAAATCTCACGATTCACCTTGGAAAGTGCTGTGAAGAAACGAGCATTTTGATACTCGTCATCCCATTCTAGATCTTGCAGAAAATTGATGGGACTTCTCAAAGAGTCGAAAAGATCAACAATCGAGGAACTGTGTCCTTCCGCGCCCTCTGCCTCAAACTGGGTGATCAATGAAATTCGTCAGGAACAACTCAGATGATCAAGATTTGCAGATACCTTGTCTGCTGCGATGGCCTTAAGAAGAAAGTCTAAGTCCCCGAATCAAACACTCAAAACTAGAACTTACAGCCTGCACCCATTGCTCTGTCTTGCTATCTGTATTCAACAGCCATTGCCGCACATAGGGTTCGAAAAAGCCGTGGATATCAAACTTGAGGTCTCCACTTTGAGCAAAGTTACTCCAAGGGAATACAGCAAAACCATGACGCAGACATACTGTGGTACGAAGGCAGAGTACATACTCAGCAAAGTCTTGACTCGACGGAATAAAGCAAAGATATCTTGGATAGGAACGTCTGGTGTTGGACCGTTCATAGATGATTCAAAAAGGCGTCTTTGAGAATTCTGTAGATCAGCAATGAGATGTGGAACTGTTATCTCCACCACAAGGGACACGAGATCGAGTTGCCTGTGAAGCAGATATTGAGAACGACAGGGCAAACAAAGGGAATATCTCATACCCTAATACTGGGTCAGGGTATCTCTTGTCTAGAAGTTTTGCCGACTTCTCAAGCTCGTCCGTCATAAGAAGCAGAGGTAATGCACGGTTAACACCGGGAGTCTTCTGCAGCTCTTGAATTTTGACTTCATAAAACTGAGCAGCCACCTCTCGAACGCGTTGCTGTACGTCTGCCATACGGGCATTGATATCGAATTGGAAGCGTTCAAGAAGGCCACTATTTCGGACCTGCTCTAGGATGGCAAGATAAGGTTCGATTTCGGAGGGTTTGAGGCTAGGTATTGCATCCATGGCATGATACAGAGAGGATAGGAAGATATTAAACAGAGATGCATAGATGGTAGAGAGGTAGTCGACCTGTGTGGATGATTAGGGATATTGTATACACCTTAGAATGCAAAACTCACATCCTGCACCTGCCAGTTTTCTATGTCTGTCTCCTCGATTATCCTCAAAACATTTGACAACGCTTCAGGGACACATTCAAGGGGCACATCATTTCGTTCATAGAACTCCTTCACCAACTCCAAAAAGCAAGACACTCGGTAAGATTGGCCAATACGCCATCGCAACGCACATTCGTTAATAAGCTCGATATGGGGTGGCGACAGTATTCCTAGGGAGACTTCGTCATTATCATCAACTTCAGGACTCATCATGACCTCCAAGTCCGCCACGAGGCAGAGTTCGAGTAATCGCCGGTAATATTTTCGTGGATTTGGGGGTATAAAGGTAAAGTGGTGACCGACAGGAAGATCTTCTTCATCACCCTCGTTATGGTCGACATATAGAGATCTTCGGCTGGATATCGATGCATGGCGGCCACCTATTCCCGCAGGAGAGTCTACAGAGGATTGTAGCGAACCTGGTCGCACTTGCGACGATTGAAGGGATGGCGTCACATCTGATGACGTTGACTTGGCAAGTTCTGGATTTAATTGGACCATGATCACCATAAGTTGTTGGATATGTGTAGTTTCAAGAGTTTTCCAATGATTCCATGCAGCTTCATTGCCGAAATCGTCTCGTCGCCCCGGAAATGAAGCGCCAGCATTAATGTTTTTCAAGCATGTCTGTTAAATTCGTCAGCCACCAACATGACGCGAGCTCTGCTGAGCTTGCCTTCAGATCAATCATTGCTGCCTGGATATCATGTAAAATATAAGTAAGCAAGGAAAAGTTAATGAAATGCTTGCCTTTTCAGTGACAATCTGTCCTCGCATCTCGTCAACTTCTTTTTGCACGGCGGGCTCAGGAAGCTTGAATAATCGAGCGACAGTTCGGACCAAAGTCATATCTGCAATATTTGCGCTGGTACCCGCGGTACTGAAAGAATCACGATCGCGTGAAGTAGATGCAGATTCATAACCTGAGTCGTTGTAAGATTGTGTTGTTGGGGGTGCTAGCTTTGCAGTGTATGTATCGAGACGCGAAAGCAGCTCCGGAGAAACATGATTCACGTTCCGTAGGCATTCCCGGAGCATCCTCACAAACTGCGCTATATGGTTATTGAGCTCGACTTTCCAACCATCCCCGCTTAAAGAGGGTTCCTTCTTGAGGACGGCTGTAGCGTGTGTCGCAAACATCAAGATCAGCTCCTCGATCTTCCTGTTCTCCTTCATTTGGCGCTTAAAGCTGTCGTTCATGAACTGGTTGTAGAATTTGGCCATCGTCCTGCGTATAAGTTGATCAGAGTAACTTTTTGTCGTGTAAGCTCCAAGTCAGCCCCTATGACCATGGATTTTATGACGCTGATAACGCACCCTGGATCCTTTCCCATCGAGATATTCTGCAGTTTCAGCTCCAACACCTTGAGCAGCTTCTCTGGAAATTTGACGCTCTTTGGTCCATCTCTAACATCTCTAAACATATCGCTGATTGAGAAATTCGACAGGGCTGAAAGTCGAGAAGAGTGTTCCCGATCCCGGACCTCTGTTGTGGACACCTTTGTTGACTCCGTTGCCTTGGGCAATAAAAGATGACCCAGTATCCTAATGAAACGTCAGTTAACTGAACCTCACTTCCAGTTATAAAGTGCTTACGCTACACGGAGAACATATCTAGTATTCAGGCGTTGAGAGCAGTGCAATAATGATACATAGGAAACCACTACGCACTCGAATAGGTCTGTTTCAGTAACACGATGCTTAGAGACCCGCTTCTCCTGAGAATAGCTGTCATAGCTTCGGGTTGACATTAAGGTTGTGGCTGATCAGAGGGATTCAGAAGAAGTGAAGCATCGGAGGAATGCTACGCCATCAAAAGTAAACAACTTGAGAACATCAGTTTGTTTGGTCCACTGCATGGCTTGGCTCCCGAATTTAAACTTGAAATTATCGCACATGCGTCTCTCATTCGAATGTCGAGCTGATACAATCCTTCAAACTTATAGCTTCAAGGCCCAAATTCCTACAAAATTAGTCTCTTAGTAGGGGGCTTACTGCTGAAGTCCCACCAATTCGACCATGGTACTATGTGCACACCGATGAGATGTAGGTTCTACTAGTAGATCCAAGTCGCGAGTCTATCTGTGAGTTCAAATTCATGGCTAAGTTATGCCGTATGCTTACTTGTACTCTATTCATTTGAACACTTTTACTACATAGATTAGATCTTTGATCGACTTTGATGCAATGATGGTGATAAAAACCTGTTCCTTTTCTGCTTTGCTTTCATGTTGTTACTACTTATATGGTCGCAATTTTTTTCAATACGCTTAGAAGACATCGTTTACGGATGGCTGGGCTCGCGGACACACGCTTACTGTCGCCATTGCCGAGCCCATACTATCTCACGTGGACACTTTAGCGATTCTGAACAAACTTCTCCAAGTTTTGATTTTACGAGAAGAACATTCCATTGGAGCTGAAAATATCACACATTACCACACCCATAAGTGCGTTGAGGCCGATGCTCTACAGTCCACATAACCCCGGGATATATCCATCAGCTCAGATTCCGACTTGTTCAACGACAAGTCGATCCTTATCCCCACAACCACATCGCCAATCATATAGAAAGTCACTCGCAAGGCTTTTTGGGGAGCATTGTTGACGCTTTAACTCCAGAACCGTATGGACGCATCTCGTATGGAAGAACCTCGGTGTCCTCAAAGACGGGCCGCCCCTCCATTGCCGTACTCATCTCGAAAACCATCGCAGAGAAGAGCATGGTGCGTGCGTCACCTGCTACTCCGGGAGCTTTTTTAGGGGCGCTCTTGTGAACTTAATGTCGACTGCGTCTCGTACCGCATAGTTATTACCACCGCTTTCATGCCATCGCTAGTGAGTTGCATTTTTCATATAAATCGGCCGTTCTAAGGATATCGCTAAATTCAATTCCTCGGTCCTAAAAGTTATCAAATGGCGGTGCAGAAGAAATTCATACCGTTATTGGCGCTCGCAGTCTCCTTCTTTCTCCCCGCGTCTGCGAACAATACGTTTGGCGTTCGCGATGATTTACACTTTACCTTGGAGGCTCGGTCTGCGAACAAGGATGGTTCTGTGCCCATATACAAGAACCCGAAAGCTTCAATTGAGGATCGCGTCAATGACCTTTTGCCACGCATGACAGTAGAGGAGAAGGTTTCTCAGCTGTACGTCCTTTGCATGGCCGTGTCGCGCTTTGCATTTATACGTCTCGAATTTCAGGATTCAAGGAGATATCAATGGATGGATGAATATGACTGATCCTCTCGACGACACCCTCACTTTCAACCAAACCGGGCTTGTGAGTAGCAATGCTCTACCAAGACTGAAATATTCTCAACTTTCGTTTAGGAAGAGATGGTCCGCCTGAAGGGTGGAACTATATGGGCTGGATACCTGACTCCCTGGGATAAACTTGCGTACGCGATTAATGTTGGCCAACGCTACATGATGGAGAACACCACTCTCGGTATCCCTGCCTTATTCCAGTCCGAAGGTCTCCATGGGTTTACCGATAATGGTACAATCTTCCCCTCCCCCATCGGTCTCGCTGCAACTTTCAACACCGACCTCGTATCCCAAGTCGCTGATATCGCAGCAACTGAAGCCGAAGGTCTCGGAATTGCCAACATGTTTGCGCCTGTGCTTGACCTATCAAGGGAGCTGCGATGGGGTCGTGTGGAAGAGAACTTCGGGGAGGACCATTTTCTTACCGGCGAGATGGGTCATGCGTTTGTGACTGGTATGCAATCTGGTAGGCGCAGGAATACAAGTTCCACGGCAATCGCGCGTGTCGCATCGACTTGCAAACATTTTGCGGCATTTGGAAGCCCCCAAGGAGGCCTGTAAGTGATTCAATTTATCAACGAAGGCGCTAGTGTCCATACAGATATAACAGAAACTTGGCGCAAGTATCCGGTGGCGAGCGAGAGCTCCGAACTCAGTATTTAAAACCTTTCAATCGGGCATGTCTCGATAGTCTGGCAATCATGACTGCCTATTCAAGCTATGATGGAATCCCTGCCATTGCCAACACCTGTATGTGCTTTGATGTTAATTCGCCGCGATTTTCTAACCAATCTGGCTTCACCAATTACAGATCTTTTGACCGATATTGTAAGAGACCTTCCATAGCATCTTGAGTGTTTTCTGATAATTCTCCGACCATATATAGCTCAGAAATGAGTGGGGTTACAAATACTGGGTTACCACAGATGCTGGGTCAGTGGACTTGCTAATTACGCTTCATGGAACCTGCGACACGAGAGAATGCGCCGCCAAGGTAGCAGTAGATAACTTCAGTGGAGAGATGGGTGGAGGTACGTCCTTCTTTATCTCGATCCCTCACAATTGCTCATTTCGATAAAAAAAAATAGGGACCTACACTTACCTTACTCTTCCAGGTAATGATATACCTCCGTAGGAAGCTGTTGAACCTAATTCCTTATTCACTTTTTCCCCTTTAGACCAAGTCAAAGCCGGAACTGTCAGTATCAACTCTATCGATGGCGCGGTCAAGGGACTCTTGCGTGCCAAGTTCGCCCTTGGCTTGTTTGAAAGTGCGTTTGTCACCCTTTCTTTAGAATTGTTGAAACGAGCGATATGAACAGACCCGTATCCCTATGATGACTACCTCTCTACACTCCGTACACCCCAATCTCGAAACGTTCTCCACAATGCCGATTCCGAGAGCATCGTCCTGCTTGAAAATAGAGGGAATGTTTTGCCTCTCAGCAAGACAATTGGCTCCGTCGCTCTCATTGGCCCTCAAGCTGACCGTGTCACTGTAAGTGGTGATTTCGACGCGCTGAGAACTCAATTGGCTGATCTTATACATCAAGTTTGGTGACTACGTCTTTTTCAATGCATCTAACAACGGCATCACTCCTTTGGACGGTTTCAAGCAGTTCTTGGCGAACGTATCTAGTTCGACCAAGATAAACTATGCTGAAGGCTGCAAACTTTGGTCTAATGATGAGTCTGAGATACCTGCGGCAGTTGAGGCTGCTAAAAACTCGGATGTTGCTATTGTCATGGTAAGCCTTCCTGTCTAACTACTAGGACCAAGACCTAAGCTATCTTCTAGGTTGGAACCTGGTCTCTTGACCAAACGCTTCTATGGACTCCCGGCACGAATGCTACAACTGGAGAACACAACGATCTCTCTGATCTTGGACTTGTCGGTGCTCAGCTTGCTCTTGTACAGGCGGTGAAGGAAGTTGGAAAGCCAACGATCGTCGTGTTTGTCAGCGGAAAACCTGTTGCCGAGCCTTGGATTCAAGCTCGTGAGTTCGATTTTTCATCAAAGTAAGACTCCATCGAACCTTCAATAGACGCGGATGCTGTCGTTCAACAATTCTACCCTGGCGAGCTCGGTGGTAAGTTTTAGTCTCGCGAAAAGTCTGTTCACGAGGCAAGTAACAATGCTTTATCAAGGCCTGGCGATTGCGGAGGTCATCTTTGGAGCTGTGAACCCATCTGGTAAATCTCTAACCTTGATGATAATTTAGCATTTGTTGATAATGTGTTTCGCGAAGGAAAACTCCCCGTCTCTTTCCCTCGGAGCGTTGGAACGACTCCCGTTTTCTACAACTATCTCAAAGGCAGTAGACCCTTGGATCCCGGGTATGTCTACGACAACAACACTCTCCAATTTGGACATCAGGTATGGACCTCCAGATCAGCTATCGCTCTCCGGATTAAACATTTGTTACACAGTACGTGCTTGACACCCCTGTGCCGCTTTGGACCTTCGGACACGGGTTGAGTTACACGACGTTCAATTAGTTAGTCGCTTTTTCGATCCAAACTTCTTTCCTGACATCAAGGCGTAGCACTGACATCAAGCTCTCCTCGTCTACCATAAAACGTTCCCAAGACTTCAGTATCAGTGTGACAGTTCACAATACTGGATCTGTCGACGGAAAAGAAGTGGTTCAGGTGCGGAGCCTTCTACGAAATCGAATTCTAGACGTAGTTGTAATGACGCCCCTTTCCTCTCCTTAGGTGTACATCACAGATCTCGTTGCCTCTGTCGTCACCGAGAATCAACAGCTTGTTGGATTCAAGAAAGTCTTCATTCCGTACGTCGTATCTTCGCAAGACGCGATTTCTCTCGCTAAGATAACTCTCACAGTGCCGGAGGATCGACGGTGGTGACTATACCAGTGGCTAATTCACAGCTTGCAGTGTGGTCCGTTCAGAATAAGTGGGTCGTCGAACCTGGTGTCTTCTCAGTCAAAGTTGGAACAAGCGACCTGGTTTATGCTCAGACTAATTTGACAGTCACCTAAGTTTTTCTAAGTACCTAGCTATTCATTATCATTTCGTACTATCAAATAGACTTGTCTTCAAATTAGTGTCGCAGCAGCCGCGACATAGACACGAACGCAATGGCGTCCAACCTTATGTGCGATAAAGAATAATTCCACGGTGTTTCGCAGCTCGTTCGCATCGTGCCGCTCAAAAAGAATTTTGCCAGCGTCATCGCATTGAGCAGATGTGGCGGCGATTTTACGATCGACCTCAAAGATCACAGAGAAACGAGTGTTTTCCCTGCTTACTATGATGAGACCTGTTTCAAGTTCCCTGAGAGTCGCACCGTCGCTGAGCTCAGAATTCAGTTTTACCTCCTGCTTTGTGAGTACAGGAGCACTGAGGGGTGAGCTGTGGGGATGCCCAAGGTCGCGAGAAAAAGTTTGGTGTAAGAGCTTGAAAAAGTATTGATGGAGTGCATTCGTAGATTCCATGCCGGAAATGTCAACTACCGCATTACCAACGACATGGATGATTCTTCCCGTTGGAATGTGATCATCATAAACCAAAGAGCCGTGGTCAAGCCCTGGTAGAGTGCGAGACGTCCAGAGACCTGGACGAGTCGTGCTCATGAGTGTATCGCTCAATCGCCTTCTCACAAGTGCATTTGACTTCTCGACATCCAAATGCCCATTGTCCTCAAGCACTGAGGCGACATCGACTTGGACAGTAAGAGATCTGTCTCGATCATTGCTATCTGCTATGTTCCAGTATGCCTGGGCCGCAGAGTTGCAAACACAAATCTGCTCGTATTGCACGTTCCATGTATCACCAAGAGTAGTTTTAAGCCATAAAGGGAGACTACTCCAGTCTGTGTGTAGAGGGCTTGGGGTATTTGGAATTGCGGCGCTGATGAGTTGAGAGAACGGTTCATGAAGGTATGCCATGCCGTCTGCCCAGAACCCGAGTCCCGATCCGAAGTGGGTCACATACCTTCGTATATATTATATATCTTGCTGCGGGCAGCTTTTTGAAAAATAGTGATTACGGTACTAAGAAAGTAAGAAACATGAACGTGCACGGTGTTTGCAAGTATGACAGAAATACAGATTGTACAAAAGGTAGAGATGCTTGTGTGATGCAATGAGTATGCGATGATAAGTAGTATCAAAATGAGCAAATGAGAGTGTGTGTTGTACAAAAGGGTATGATCAGAATTTGTGAATGATGCCATAAAACCAAAAACTAGTAACCAGTGTTCCAAAACAAAAAAAAAGTAGGATGGATGCAGAAATGCTCGTCATAGTAATTCATAAATTTACCGTGAGATGGCGTTGGATGGCGAAGCTACTCATCCAAGGATTGGATGATTTTGGACAGCTTGTGGGAGGAAATCCTGGAGGTCCTGACCAGGACCATTTTGAGGAGACAAGGGCAAGGGCATCTGTGGTTGCATGGGAGGAGCCATGAGTGGATATGGAAGAAAGCCCCCCTGGCGTTGATGCCCTTGATCACGAAAAAGTCGCGGACAATGCAGATGATGTTGTGAAAAGGGGAGCACGGCAGGTGGAACAAATTGGTGGGGGACAACCAAAGGCGGAACTGGATGGAGTAGATTTTGAGCGGGATTTACTACTTCATGGGCATGTGCCGCAGCACGAGGAATGTGTGGGGCAGCTAAATTCATGGGAGGCACGCCTATCTGAACAGGCAATTGAGCGAGGGGTAAGTAAGGTACTGGGAGCATGTTCAAATTGGGGGGGTTCGGAACTGGCATAGGGTGGTTGAGAGGTGGAACGCCGGGAAGATTAAGCGGGGCTTGCATGGCCCTCGCCTGGACAAACACGGGATTAATATTGAGCTGATCAAAACGATGTCCTGCTAGTTCGTTTGGAAGAGGAAAAGCATTATCGTGCATCAAGGGGGCGGCAAACAGGTGATTCCGCATTCGAGCCAGTATATGAGCTGGAGGTAGTTGCTCCCCTAACATATACGGAGCTGGAGGGGGAATTAATTGGCCGCCCACGAGGGGTAGCGGGCGGAACAGGGGCCGTAGTATGGGGCGTATCCTTTGAGGTGATGCAATTTGCCGGGGTGCAGGTGGAGGTTCTACGCGGAGCACGTTCTGTTCCACATCGGGTAACTCCTGCTTGACTTGTTCAAGAGCAACAGCGGCAGCTTGAATAACCTGAAGAAGAATCAAGGATCAATCGGACCTCAAGAAGTCAGCAGACACACCTCATCGTTATGCTTATCTACTTCGGCATCGAAAAGTAAACATTTACCGTTACTTTTACGCGTTCCACGGCGCCCAGGTGGCCTCTACGAGCAAGTTAGTAATGAACACTTGATGAAACAGTTCACCACCCACAGAGTCAAAATGTTTATAGCCGACGATAGCCTTACGGCATATATAGCAGGAGACGGTACCACAGAAAGGGCAGGTTATTTTGTTGCACTGTGTCAGCGAAAGCAAACGAAATGTCAATGTGCGACGTTGAGCTCGACAGAGATGCGTACACCATCCTCCTTGATAAATGCTAAAGGATTTAGACGCGATGAGACATATTGAAGGAACAAGAAGCTGACAGGAAACACACGCTTGTCACAACTGGGACAGTTTCTCAGCAATGCCCGAGCTTTATCACAATTCGACGTCAATGTATGAACTAACCTGAGAAAAAAAGACTTACTCATAGCTTCCGCGATGGTATGTCGGCCTTCTCTAATTTCGTCGTCACGTATCTCTGCACATCCTTGAACGGGAAAAATGTTTGAATAATTGTTCCTTTCTCACCTTGGCAGGATTTGGGAAAATGGTCCTACATAGAGATGAACGGATTAAAATTGGGTCAATTTGCAGACGAAGTTGCCCACCAGTTTCTTGCATCCTCGACAGGTTACTTTGCCACAAGAGTCCGTGTTAAAACAAACAAAAGTGGGGGCAGAATCGTCCCACACAACACATCCGAAATCACAGAAGGGGCACTCTTCCAAAACGAGACCCGCTTCGGCGACCTCCCGTCGTTGTTCCAGGCGTTGCCAAGAGCTGAACTGCGTCTCTGAAAGTACAGAACGGAGTACCGACGCAGAAAAGGCCTTATCGCATCCCTCCATTGATATGCACTGGATTCTTGTTTTCTCAACAAGAAGTTGACTTGTGCAATGAGTGGTAATACAACCGCGACAGAACGTGTGCTTGCTTGGGCAGGTGGCGATATCATACTGTATGTGGATTAGCCCGTGGTGTCACGAGTACCCACTAAGTAGCGAGGAACTCACAGCGGGGCACTCTGAGAAACAGCATCCACATTCTACCATTCTTCCGTCATCGCTGTCAAGCTTGTCTTGTGACGAACCATCGACATCCCCGGCATCGATGAGGTTGTTTATCCTCTCGTGGTTAGCGAGGACTTCTAGGAGCCACTGGCGCTCTTTATCAAACTCTGCATCCTCCAATGCACGACCCTTTCCTTTATTTCTTTTTGTCAGATTGGGACAAGGGGGGACGACCTTTAGATTCAATCGCTTCAGGACTTCGTTTTGTTTGTTAAGGAGGAATAGATGAGTGAGCGCGTAGAACGAGCTGAGTGACTCAAAAAGAGTTCGAATGCATTGTTCTTCGAGATAAGAAAAGTCTTCGTGAAGTTGCTTCTGCAAGTCTTTGAGCTTGGGTAATAATGCATCTTCTCCAAGAACGACATACCACAGCGACCTCAGTATAATCAGGACCGCCTCTTAGTAATTGTACGCTTTGTTTGGTGCTGAGATCGACCTTGGCCCTCTTCATACACCCCTCTCCATGCAGCCCATCCTCCCTTTCACGTTGTTCACATACGACAAGCTTGCGTTTACCAATGACTGTGCCGGGGTCGACCACAAGTTGTGGGGCGTCCTCGACAAAGGATTGGGGCTGTGACTCATGCTCGCTAACCCAGGACTTTTGAGTTTGAGCTGCCTCGTGTCTCGATGAGGTAGGAGGTCTGGCGACCGCGATAGGATCATCAGGAGATTCCGAAAGATGGACCATGAGGAAGGGTGTGAAGGAAGGATGAAGTGCGATCCTGAATAGACAGGAGCCTTATATAGGCCTGTTTGGACGGATCCAGCGAAATGTTCCAGTATGTCTAGATTTATGTATTGGAAACGATCACGAAGGTATTTACGGAGATCTGGGCCGAACGCAGTAGTGAATTGTAAGCGCACCGATTAGAAAGGTACCGGTACCGCCTAGATCAAGTGCCACCCTGTAACAAAAGCTTACGGGGTTTATGTTTTCGCAGCTCGTTGCCGCCAACCCGCCGTTAAGTGATGATGTTTGTTCTGGTTAATACGGGCGCTAATTTTGTTGGCCAACGTCCGTAACGTGAAATCATGCGACCTCTATCGGGGCTGGAACTTGAAGCATAGGGTGGCGCCTCCAGGCTTCAGCTTTAGGCCTCAGGATCGATAGAAGTTGTACTTGTCCAAAAAAAAATTGCAAGTCCAAGTTTCAAATTTCAAAAGTTTGTGGCGCCATCGAATTTCTGGTGGCACGTGTTCGTGTTTAAATTAAATAAATAAATAAATTTCCCTCTGCCAGTGCGCATGCCATGACATTGAGATATGCACCCCACCCACCTCGTGAGATTAGGCTGAGCCGCTGAGAATAGCTAAACTCTGAACACGTTGCCTACATTACGGCGACGATGCGGCCGGAAGAAATTAACCCTTAACAAACCTCAATGAGAACGTGGCCCGTGAGGATCGCAAGCGGCGTGGTGACTTCCTCCCAGTTGTACTTTCAGGTCTATTTCCATGACAGACAATATTCTTGTTGCGTCGCAGATGGACGTGCGGTTGGCGCGCCGCGCGGTCAAATCTACATCATGTTCACGTGACCAAAATTTCGACGTGTCCGCCACGACAACCCGCTTAGCCGTTTCATCTTCATCAACACACTCTCTCGGTTTTCTCGTAGATGCTATTTGACGCTACTCAACGACCTCTCTAATTATTTGCACATCTAATCGACATGCGAATAATGCGTTTTTGGACTGTCATTTCTCTTTTAGCCGTCGTTCCTCAGACCACCTTGGCCTCCGTTCTTGCGATCGACTATGGGACGGACTGGATTAAAGGTTCTCTCATGAAACCAGGCGTTCCATTCGACGTTCTACTCAACAAGGATTCCAAGCGCAAAATCCAGTCCGCAGTGGGGTGGAAGAACGGAGACAGACTGTTTGGCTCTGATGCGGCTGCAATGGTATGCAAGCTAAAACGTATTATAAACAGATTTGTGCTCACCATGCCTACAGGCCAGTAGATTCCCCTCAGACGTTTTTACTGGCTTGAAGTATCTTCAAGGCGCCCCATACGAATCGGAGACCGTTTCCTACTACACCAAAGTCTCTCCAAGTGATGTGCTGGAAACTTCACGGAAGACCGTTGCTGTGAGGAGAACTGACGGCACAGAGTGGAGTGTTGAAGAGTTGGTGGCTATGCAGTTCGCATATGTCAAGCAACTCGCGGAATCTGTCGCAGAGGAGAAGGTTCGCGACGTTGTAATCACCGTCCCTCCTTACTACTCCCAAATGGAGCGCGACGCCGTTGTTGACGCTATCGAGATTTCCGGACTCCGCACCCTCACTCTCATTCACGACGGAACGGCAGTTGCTGTCAATTTCGCCATGACTCGAGTCTTCGCCGCTCCAGAGTATCACATCATCTACGATTCCGGCGCATCGTCTACCGTGGCCACTGTCGTACAATTCGCGCCTATAGATCCCAGTAACCCATCATCAGGAACTCATATCACTGTTGGTGGCGTTGGTTACGATCGTCACCTCGGCGGTACCGACTTGAATAAACGACTTCGTCAGATGCTCATTGAAGCTTTCAATACCAAGCATAAGAGGGACATTCGTGAAGATAAGAAGGGCATGGCGAAACTTTGGAAAGAGACCGAGCGCGTAAAGGCTATCCTTAGCGCAAATACTGAAGCTAATTCAGCCGTTTGTCTTTTCATCTTTTTCGATTTATACATAGACCCTGATATTATAGCAACAGGTCGAAAGTATAGCCTGGGATATTGACTTCCGAACTAAGGTCCTGAGGTCCGACTTTGAGAAAGCATGTGGCGACATAAAATCTAATTTTGCGAAGCCCATATTCGATGCGCTGCAGGGGGCGAATCTTAGCTTGGTAGATGGCCCTCAAATAACCAGAGTGACCAACACTTACCAGTTTCTAGGACCAAGTCACGTCTGTCATTCTTGTGGGCGGCACGACGCGTACACCCATGGTTCAGGAAGTGATTAAGGCTGCTGTTGGAGCGTGAGTCAACCATTTCACATATATATTATCCTGCTGAAGCGAACCTCACAGCGACAAGATTGCGGTCAATGTCAACGCCGATGAATCGCCAGTTCTTGGTAGGTTCTCTGATTTGGTTGAGATTATGGATGGATTTTGATGCCGTAACAGGTGCCGCGTTCTATGGCGCTGCCTTGAGTCGCCAGTTCAAAACCAAGAATATCAAGGTCACTGACATCACTCTCCATGATGTGGAAGTCAGTTACTTCGCCGCCGCAGCAACGGCCAATGCACGCCCAAGGAGCATTTCTACCCTTGTATTCCCTGCTGGTTCGAAAGTTGGCACAAAAAAGACTTTGACCTTCAAACGCAAGGAAGATTTCGCTCTTTACTTCGATTATAAGCACCTTGTCGCCCCGTGAGTTAACCCATCTCTGAGCAACATGCAACATAACTAAAACGCCTGTACTAGGGGTTACCCTCAGCGCATGTTCGAGTCTGAGATTGTTGGCGTCGCTGAAGCTCTAGGAAACCTAACGGAACGTGGCGCAGTTGATCCTGTGGTAAAGGCTACTTTGATGTTGTCGGATTCTGGTTTCGTCTCCGTCACAGAAGCGGTCGCATACGGCGAAATCAAGGATGAGAGCCTCACAGGTTGTTTTTGTTTTGATAATTTAGTCTTGTTCCTCAAACTGATTAACAGGAAAATTGAAAGGACTTTTCGGTGGAGGCAGTTCGACAGAAGAACCGGAGACTACAACCGACAATGTACCCCCACGAGAGACCGAACCAGCCTCATCTTCCGAATCAGCATCCTCTGCTTCTTCATCCCCGTCTGCCACACCTGCGGCATCGACCAATGAAACTGCGACAGCTAAAACCGCGAACAAAAAAGTGGTCCCCAAGGAAGATACCATCAAGCTGAAGGTCGTCACTACTTTCCCGGTTATTCCACCCATGACTGTTGAGCAAAAGAAGGAAGCAAGATCTAGGTAAGCACAGCGTGATCATTTTGACCCCTTGGTGATTTATCCTCTATGACTCAGACTACGGACCCTTGACCAACAAGAAGCTGCAAAGAATAGGAAAGATGAAGCTCGTAACACTCTTGAGGGTTATCTATATCGTATGCGGGACCTCTTGGATGATGAAAGTCACGATACTCCTTTCAAGAAATGCTCAACGCAGACGGAGCGAAAGGACATCTTGGACAAGCTTGAAAATTCCTTCTCTTGGCTTCACGAACATGGGGATGTTGCAGAGACATCACAGTTCTTGGATAAACGCATTTCACTTGAGTAAGCACCCTAAGGTCTTCAACCACGTTACCGCTCTGATCCAAATGATAGAGCTCTCGAGAAGCCTATCATCCATCGTTACAAGGAGATTGAGGCCTTCCCTCAGGCGCTCAATAACAGTCAGATGTGGAATTGGAGCACTCGCCTTTTCCTTACCGAAGCTCGCCAGAACTTGACGGCTGAGCTCGAGGCTGATCTCCCGTCAAAATGGACAAAGGAAGAACTTGATGGGCTTGAGAAGACTCTTAAGGAGCACGAAGCATGGCTTTCCGAGTGGGTAGAGAAGCAAAAATCTGTGAAGCCTTATGAAAACCCAGTCATCGAGACCACGGAGATGAAAGCTCGGGCGAAGGTGTTGGAGGGTGCCTTGATGAAACTCTTCAAACGGAAAATTCCCAAGACAAGGAAACCCAAGCCGACAAGCACCGCCGCCCCAGCACCCACTGCGCCTGCTAACGATGACAAGACTGACAAAGTAGAGGAGGAGGTGCCTGTGGAAAATGTCCCTCCTCTGGGACAGGATGAAGGTCAAGAACCATTACAGGCACCGAAACACGACGAGCTATAGCACAATGGATATGATGATAATTAAATCATATTACTCTTGATAAGTTATAATAGAACGCGGTTTGGATTGTAAATCAGAACGCGTCGCGTCGGGCGCGTGGTCCAAATATAGTGGTTGTTTGCTTGACGTTGTTTTTGCCTCGTGGTGAACATTCGTCTTTGAACTGCTTGGTCGGATTTTCAAACAATGTCCTTCCTAACGTTCTAGTCTTTCTTTGTGCTCGGACCGCGCTGATAATCCTATCCTATCTTAAATTTTCACTGCTGATAGTGCTCCGTCGGACGTCTTGTTGGTTGACTCCAACTCAATTGGTTTCATTACGTCGTTTTGGCCGCGATGATGTCTTGCGACTTTCGGTGGGTGTCCTGAAACCTTCACATATTTCACTTTCATCTCAGACCCAGCTACCAATCTGGACAGTCAAATCCTGTACGCGCTTGTTGGGCTTCTTGTCCTCCTCATGACAACCCTAATAAGCATAGCCGCACCCTTAGTCCTTGGGACGCCGTCCTCGTCCTGTTTCTCGTCTGACAAAGAACCCGTGCCTATCTTGGACTTCTTTGAGAAAGTCGAGACCTATTTTCATGACATCCTTGAGATTATCCCTGATGCTAACAGGGACCTCATACGCTGCGTCGTTCGAACCACCTTGACGAAACATCGAGACGCGAGTTTGGAATATGTCCTTAATACTGTTCTTGAGCTGGTCGGAGGTCCCAAAAACGATTCTGACGTATCTTCATCATCAGAGGATGAAGACCAGTTGATTGAATGTGGGTGCTGTTACGATGCTTTCCCTTTTGTGAGTTCTGTCATCTTCTGTGGCTTGCTTGGCCGACGACTAACAATCGAATAAATTAGGAGGAGATGATACAGTGCCCGGAAACCCATCTCTTCTGTGCCCCATGTATGAACACTCACGCGTCTATGCTCCTGAGCACGCACAACCCAGACATTTGCTGCATCGATCCATCAGGTTGCGCACTTCCAATACCTCGATCGGAACTTAAGCGTCTCCTGCCGCCCAAGATGCTAGATCTTTTGGAGCGCGCGGAATCCAAAAAGGCCCTTGAAGAGGCACGCTTAGACAACTTACATTATTGTCCATTCTGTGACTGGGCTTGCATAATCGAAGGCGAAACGAGGGGGATCCTTAAATGCAGAAATAAACCTGTTTGTGGCCGTTTAAGTTGTATAAGATGTGGTAGACAGGTTGTGTTTTTTCACTCTTACCTTTAATCGTTCTCGGACTGAGCAACTTTCAAAATAGGATCATCGGCCAGCATTATGCGAAGGTACGTTGCTACTGATCTCGATTGTTCTATCGCGCAATCTTTACTAATCGTTTTTCAGACCAGCATGATGCCCTGTTGGGCAAAAAGCATTGCATTGATGAAGCCATGAGTGCGTCGTGCCAAGCATACAGCAGATTTATCAGCTCATGTCTTCACTGATTCTAGGCAGAGCGCTGGTGAGAGAGTGCCCTGGATGTAAGAAAGGTATGCCGCACAGGACTTTATTGCCTGCTATACATAGTCTGAAACAGATGGATCCAGCATTTGTAAAAGAGAGCGGGGTAGGATTGTCCTACTCTTTTCGTACTCGCCTTGATAAGCTTTGTATCCAGTGCAATCGAATGAGGTGCCCAAACCCGCAATGCCGAACGGAGTCTTGTTATAACTGCCGTCAAGTCATTACTGACTATTCTCATTTTAAGAAAGTACGGGTGCCTCTCTGCTGCATACGATCCTTACACCTGACCCACCAACAACTAACCTCAACAGGACATGGATGGCTCAGATCCTAACCATTTAAGCAAACCGTCGAAGAAGTGCGCGTTGTATGATTCAAATATTGAACAACGGCACGCAGAAGAAGTGAGCTGTCGTCCTCATTGAATAAGATATCTTACAGAGACATCCAATCATCAGGTCAGAGTGGCTGGTGAACGCGCCGAAAGGGAATTCACGCAGACGAAGGCGAACCTTAACCCAAAGAAATGGTGGATACGGAAGTGAGCAATAGCTCCGCGTTGTACTGCTTCATATAATATGCGCTGGGAAGACTACGTCGTGTTGACGGGAACATCTGGATCCACACGAGTGGCTCATTGGGGACGTCAACGGCGATAGCAATCTCTATTTACTGCAGGTTGTGTACTTAAAACTAGGGGTGGATGGATCCGGAAGCACAACACAGGGGCCATGTCCCATGTGCAACCTCTTCAGAGATGCATGGTTTATATGAATCTGCCTCGTTCTTGTTGCATGCGCTGAAGATGAATCAGGCCAGGCAAGATAAAGCCCGCTAGCGAACAGGAATCAATAGTACAATAAAAGCTGAAGCTGCTAACGCGGAGTATAGAGTACATGGGACATGATCATGATACAGGGACGTTTCTGGTAGTGAAACTATTCTTCTTGGTTGACAAAAGGATTTGAGATTTCTTCTGAACCATCTACGGGGCTCAGGAGAGTTATTGTAGGTCCCCGCAATACAACAAGGCCGAGAGTACGCGTGTGTGGTTCAGGTTCTGTTATTCAATCGCGTCGTCAGGATGATAGTGGCTTGCTGGCAGGCGGATCTTACCCTGTAGTTCCTCTTCAACCTCGTCAAGTACGAGATTCAATAATTGGTCGAATCCTTTGAGGATGCCTTTGACTACAGATTGTGAATGAGATTTGGATGGACGAGAATGAACTTGTAGATAGAATGCAGACCTTCCCTTCCACCAGTAAACTTGACACGGATGCGCTCATTCACGTATTTCGAGAGATCAAGGATAGCCTCTCGTTTTGGCTTATCTGAGGCCGCTGGTGGGCCACCAGTGCGGCCCTTGCTGAAACTGGCAGCAGTACCTCTAGCACCACGAGCAGAACCACGACCCTACATACCCTTTGAGTTGAATATAGAAGAATAAGGAGTTAAACGAACCCGATCTGCCATGTCTTTGTGTGATTGTCAGAAACAAAAAGAAATATTTGTGGTGTTGTTTTTTTTTCGGACAGCCGAGGGCCTTTTCATTTTGCCATCACCCCACTGTCGTTCGTCTTGCCCAATCTCTTTCTAATCTTTTCACGATTCCTACGACATTCTACGCCGAGCATTCGTATCATCCATGAGCGCGACCGAACTCCTAGCAAACACTCTTTCTCCTGGTATGACTCCCCGTTTGACGCGCCTGATTGCACAAAAATCTCACAATCTCTTCACAGACGCTAATACGCGCCAAGATGCGACTGCAAAGCTCGAAAATGCCTCCAGGGAGAACTATGTAGGCTTTTTGCACTTCTTTTAGCCCTTATCGCGGTGCTCATATGTTCCACAGCCCCAGTACATGCTGATGCTTTCATCTGTTCTCGCAGGGGAGGATGGTCCTTTGCATGTCAGGAATGCAGCAGGTCTGGCTTTGAAGAATGCCTTGACTGCTCGTGTAATGCATCATATATTCTTGGAACCGATCTCTCTTGACTGACTCAACGGTGTGCCTTATAGGACAATGCACGACAGCAGGAGTACTCAAACAGGTGGCTAAGTCTCCCCAATGAAACCAAAGTGAAGGTCAAGCAGGATGCCCTGGTGACTCTTGGATCTGCGCAACAGAAGGCGGGTAACTTCGCTTCCACAGTAGTAGCAGCAATCGCAGCTGTAGAACTCCCACAAGGCCACTGGCCGGAGCTGATCGAGCTTCTCCTTGGCTTTGTTAACAACCCGAGCAACACCAATCTCAAAATCTCAACCCTCCAGACGATTGGCTTTATTTGTGAGACGATAGTGCGTAATCTTTTCATCCGGTTTTATGGACAGTCTCTAATCGATCGGAATAGAAACCTGAGATTTTAAGCCTTCGCTCGAATGAGATCCTGACCGCTGTTATCCATGGCGCGCGCAAGGAAGAAACATCCGCTGATGTTCAACTCGCTGCAATCCATGCCTTGTACAATTCTCTCGAGTTCGTGCGCGAAAACTTTGAACGAGAGGTGAGCCATACACACACATCTGATTTCTCTGATCTCAGTTTTTCTTTTCAGGGCGAGCGTAACTATATCATGCAGGTGGTTTGCGAGGCAACTCAGAACTCTTCCGTGGCTGTTCAAGTTGGTGCTTTCGAGTGTTTGGTGCGGATCATGGGCTTGTACTACGATAAGATGGCTCTGTACATGGAACAGGCGCTCTTTGGGGTACGTCTAATGATTGTTCCAACCCATGATCAAACCATCTGACTCGTTGCCACAGTTGACCGTAGTTGGTATGAAACATTCTGATGAAAGGGTGGCACTCCAGGCTGTTGAGTTCTGGTCGACGGTTTGTGAAGAGGAGGTGGACTTGGCTCTTGAAGCTCAAGAGGTCAGGCCATACTTCTCTTGGTTTCCATTTTATTGCTCATCAAGTATACAGGCGCAAGAATATGGTGAAAGCCCCGAAAACGAGTCCAAGCACTTCGCTAAAATCGCATTGCCCGAAATCGTACCCGTACTTTTGCATCTCCTCACGAAGCAGGAAGAAGACGCTGAGGATGACGAATGGAACGTGTCAATGGCTGCCGGCACCTGTCTCTCTCTCCTCGCCGGAGCCGTGCAGGACAACATCGTCTCCGCTGTAATACCGTTTATCGAGGCGCACATCAAGGCGGAGGATTGGCATCAGCGGGAGGCAGCGGTTATGACCTTCGGTTCTATCCTTGAAGGTCCCGATCCTATCGTCCTGACGCCGCTCGTCGATCAAGCGTTGCCTCTACTCATCGACATGATGAACGACCCCCATCCCCATGTGAAGGATACTACTGCTTGGACCCTCGGCCGGATCTGTGACTTGCTCATCTCATGCATCAAACAAGACGTTCACCTCCACCCATTGGTGTCGGCTCTTGTTGCCGGTCTCCAGGATACCCCTCGTGTTGTTGCGAATTGCTGCTGGGCGCTGATGAACCTTGCGGATCAACTGGGATTGTATTATGAGGACGATTCGGAGGCGAGAGGTCCCGGACCTCTTTCGCCGTACTATGAAGGTGTTGTTCAGGCGCTGTTGCGTGTAACAGAGAGGTATGTCCTTGCACTGCGTATACTCGATCCACTAACTCAAGTTTCATTAGTGGGAGTAATGAGGCAAACTTCAGAACGTCAGCATACGAGGCAATCACGTCTTATATCTCTCACGCAACTCCCGACGCCGTTGTTGTCGTGCAAAATACACTGCTCACGATCCTTGATCGCATGGAGCAGCTACTAGCAATGCAGGTGTGTTCTAAAACCTTTGGGTCTACTGCATCAATGTTAATATATCTGTGCAGAATCAAATCCTTGGTGTTGATGACCGAAACAACTGGAATGAACTCCAGAGTAACTTCTGCAGCGTTATCATTGTATGTTATTATACGCAAGGTCATATTCATCTTTAATAACCCTTGTTTCGCAGAGCATAATTCGCAAACTCGAAAAAGGCATTCAACCGCTGTCAGATCGTCTCATGACTCTCATGCTTCAGCTAATCCAAGCTGCTGGAAAGACCTCGACAGTCCTCGAGGACGCTTTCCTCGTTGTCGGAGCTTTTGCAGCGGGTGAGATTCTATCAAATAATTTCTTAAAGCGGTCTTTTAAAATACTTTCTAGCTCTTGAGTCCAACTTTGCGCCTTACATCCAGGCCTTTTTGCCTTTCCTTTATCCAGCACTCAAAGCACACGAGGACACACAGCTCTGCACTGTCGCTGTTGGCATTATTGGTGATATTTCCCGAGCGCTTGGCGAACAAAGCGCTCCATACGCAGAGCCCTTCATGACCGTCCTCCTTGAGAACTTGCAGAGCGATGTTCTTAACCGCAACGTCAAAATCTCCATTTTATCGTGCTTTGGCGACATTGCGCTAGCGATTGGGCCAATGTTTGGCCCTTTCTTGGAAACCACGATGGCGGTGCTGAAGCAGGCTGGTGCGGTCGAGTACAATCCTGTATGCGAATTTCCATCTGTGTCTCATTTTGAACTAATCCGTGCTCCAGTTGGATTACGATCTTGTTGACTATGTTGGTCAATTGCGTGAGGGTATCCTGGAGGCGTACACTGGGATCGTTACTGGTCTCAAGAAAACACAGAAAGGTACACCGTCATTACACCTTCATATCTGTGTTGTCTCATTTTTCATAGTTGAAATTCTACTGCCCTATGCGCAAGATATCCTTTCTCTCATCCAGAGATGCCTTGGTGACGAAGAGAGGACTGACTCTTTGATGCGGTTATGCTATGGCCTGCTTGGAGACCTTGCGGATGCGTTCCCCGCAGGACAACTCAAGCAATTGCTACTCAGCCCATGGGTTGCTTCTGAGTTGCGGACCAAGAATCGCATGCCCGCTGAGACGAAGAAAACTATGCGCTGGGCTCGTGAGGTCTGTAAAACCTGCTTTAGCTATCAACATGAGCTGACCTTGTGAATTTAGATGGTGAAAACAGCCACACAGTAAACATTTATTTGAACTCTTTTCTTTCCACATATCTCGCTTTTTGTTTTTCTCTTTGCTTTTTAGCTCGTGGCGCAACTCCCCTCTTTAGCATCCATTATTCTTGCCTCTCTTGCACTCTCTCATTGTTTCATAGTTTTTCTTGCATGCAATTTACACCTTTACATACACAACGCACTCTGAAGGAGGCACATTTTTTATGTCAATCATGACCCACGATCTTTGCATGCGCATGCCTACTAGTAGATGAAATTTTTCGTAGTAGCAGTAGAAACTCTAGTCCCTTCCATCCCCACCGCACCTCTCCTTTCTGGGGCTCTTGTTACCCCCTCCCAGGTCTACCGTAGTTTCGCGGCCCTCACAACTGTATCCCTTATATCATCCTAAATTCTGATAACCATTGGCACCTTTCCTTGATGTGCGGTCGGAAACTTCACTTTGATACTCAAGCTAATAGATCCCCTTATTCTCTAATTGCAAGCTTATGTATGTACTTGCACAATCTACATCGCGATATCAGCAAGCCACAAGCATCAGTAAGCTTATAGAACGTTAACAAAGGCCCAAACACCAAGTTGACGGTGCAGAACGAAAGGTAGGGGATGATGGTAAGGTATTGTGTGGTTTGTATGTTGGTTAAATTTGGGGGATGGGCGAGAGGATGAAGGAATTATAAAAGGTGAGCTGTATAAGCGCACAACATCCGGAGGGACGGGCCAACCAGAACTACTTATGGTATGGTACAAAGAACAAGCGCTAGGTTGTCCGAGCAGTATATTTGTGAATGGCTGGAGACGAAAGTTGGAAAAAGGTGCACCAGACCTCTTTATAATTAGGTCTTAGGCCTTTGCTATCCCGGAAAAGGTATTGACTTGTACATCGCGCGTTCGAATGTACAGTTCTTTACAGCGGTTTGAACGGAGGAACACGGAACGAAGGATTATGTTCGGCGGGGTGACACATTTGACGCGTCGCCGATAACACAAAAGCCTTCACCGCCGAGTATTGTGGATCATGGATAGCGACCAGATTTTGATTGAAAATCAGCTGTTACTTTCAAAGCAGGTGGTGGCGAGAGTGATTCATTGGTTTCCGTCGTGACAATGGATTCTATGGGTGAGTATTTCTTTTCTTCAGGAAAGGATGTCGAAAGCGTATCGTCATCTTCAGACCTGATATTCGTTTTCTGGTATTGCAGCGGAACCGCCGTTGGCGGTGGAGACATACTTTGTGGGGATGGAGAACGCGAGAGTGATGCAGCGTACCCTGTCGACGACGGCGTAGGCGAACTCCCATTCGAGGTTGTTGTGGAAGGATGTGGCGATTGGGGTGAGTTCGAACCGTTGCCCTGGGGCGAAGATATGAACTTTCTGGGTGCACCCGTCAACAAAGTATTGTGAGAAAGAGATTGTGGCGACCTGGATCTCGATCTTGATCGTGACCGTAGATCAACACGGCGAACAGTTTCTGAAGAAGTCAAGGAAGCAGAAGGTTCAAGCGGGGGAGGGATGGTAGGCGAATACTGGCCAACAGGCGGAGGTGTAGGCGTAGTGCCGGTGATAGTTGTTGTGGATAAGGAATGTCCATGCGAATAAGAATAGGTCGCTGGTGTGGGTGTTTCTGGGCCAGAAGATCTCCCGGCATCTGAGGTAAGACTAGTATGTGTGCGTGGGTTTAGGTTCATTATTGATGGAGGCATATTGGCTGGGAAAATATCGTTGGGAATTATGCCGTTGACGTTATGATAGGTATGATGTGACTGATATTGGGAAAGAATGGTTGGATGCGGACCGTGAGGGTATAAGACGTTGGGACGCGGGGATCGGGGCACGGTGGTTTGGTAATATACAGTTGAGGATTCCACGAAATTCGGTGAGGTTTCCATAGGAGACTCAGGAGATGGAGGCAAAGGGACAGAGATACCAATAGTGGTGCCCAATGGCCATGGTGGGCCACGAGCAATGCGTGGAGAACCGCCACCAGGTAATCGATTTTCAGACCTGTTCAAGCTCAACGGAGGTTTTGTTTCTGGAGGGATCAAGGGAGAGTGCCTAAAGGTCGGAACTTGAGGGGTGTCATTTTGTCGTTGATAACGTGTTCGACCGCCAGACGGCTGATTCGCAAGGGTAGACGGAGGTATTCGAATTGGGGCATCCCGGACATGCCAGGATGGCCGACGCTGCATCCCACCCCCATTCAAGGTTGACCCTTCCGTGTATGAGCGTACAGACGTGACATCATCCGACTCGGCAGCGTCCGAACGGTTCTCCTCGTCCGTAAAGAATTCGCTATTACTGGAAGAAGAATAAGAAGAAGTCTCCTTCTCCTTCTCCCTAGCATCAGTAGATGCCGTAGCCAATTCTAGCCCTTTCCCCAGCTGACTCTCAAAAAGAGTGTGATCAGAAGAAGGTGCCTCCGCGGGAGGAGGGCTCGTCCATTTACTCCGCTTCGGTGCCATATGCTCCGGTACTGACTCGGGTGGCGGCGGACGGATGGAAACAGGATGCCGGGGCCCAGGTTCAAAGAACTTGGTTGGTGGCGATAGCCGCTCTGGGGGAGGTGCTCCTTGCGGCCGCATCGACTGGCTACCGACCGTGTATGGTGTCTGAGGAGGAAATGACACGCGGGAGGGTGCGTAAGAGGAGGGAGCAGAAACGAGGTCATCTTCCTTTCGTTCTTCACAGAGCTCAGCGAGGGCGACAACTGCACGATCTGGACGTAGAGCCAGCACCCTGGAGGCGCGCATAAATTCGCCCCGTATCTAGACATGCTTCAACTTGAATTCACGAGGCAGGGTGAGATCGTAGTTACAGTATAGAGGCCATCCTTGGTAACACAACGTGCAACATTGTAATCAGTCTCAAAGGGATCCTATGGTGGAAATTAGAGGTGATTCGGAGATTGTGAAGCGAACACACCTCTATACAAAGCCTATTGCGCTCCCTTGCATCGTTGTATCGACCAGTTGACAACTAAGGATGGAGTGAGGACCTATACCAACTGCAAGTGATCAAATAGCATACATCATTTTGCCATCCTTTTGATTCCTTCTTCAATAGACCTGCCCGAATGGAGGCAACACCAGTGTTGTACAGAAAGTCACGGGAATAGTATCGGAAAAAGTCGATTAACCTGAAAGCCGTGCCTAGGTTAGCTTTACCGAGGTGCTGGCGATCATTACACGTACAATTCAGCGACCGTTTCCGTATTATCAGAATGCCATCGTTGCTTCAAAAGCTCGATGTCGTCGAAAAACCATGTGTTGTATCCAGCGAGATGAGTATCTTCCTGTTTCAACGTCAGGCAACGAGTAACGGGGGGGTCAAGTCATCAGGGACGCACTTTTGATATTGGGCGCAAGGGAGGCATTTGCTGGAGGTTGGGAAGGACTGGTGGATTTTTGACGTGGACCAGGAAGTATATTACAAGTAAAACATAACCATAAGAAGAGAGAGTTCCCTTGTACGGGGAATTGATTTTCCTATTAAAAAGGTTAGAGAGGGGTAAAATGAGAGAAAAATCGACATGAATGTATACCTCCGTTTACTCCAGACTTTCACTTGGCGTAAGAGCTTCTAAGCATACGCTTTCATATGAGAAGTCGCAAAAGTAACGTACGAAATAAGACCATTGTCCGGACACGAGTTGGGTCAACCATTGCATAACACATTAATAAACGGGTGTTCTCTAATGCCAATCTATTTTCAAAGCCGATATCGCAAGCGATGCCTAATGGGAGACCTGGTGATGGGTTGAGAGAGAGTTTCACTATAGGAATCCGTGCATGAGGAAGAGGCTTGACGTGAAACTTGGTTTCTGAAGAAAGATCTGTGAGTGTTGACGGGTGAAGAGGACATGTGAGAGTACATACCACGTTCGAGGAGGTCGCCGACCATGGTTACTAAATCGGTCGCCGCTAACCGTTCCTTGGAATCTATGAGGCAGCACAGGTCCATGTCTGTTGAAAAGGGTTAAATTTGAGAAGGGCTTCAATGTACAAGGGACTTTGGTACTTGCCAGAATTGCGTAGACTGAAGCCATTGGCGGTGCTGCCAAAAGACAGCAAGCGACTGTCTGGCTCGATTGTACGGATGAGCCTCTCAAGTAACTTTCGGACATCCTCCTTGACAGCCATCTCGTCTGTTGTAGGAAGAAGCTGGATGACGAAATCGAAAAGACATTGAGAAAGGTCGACGACGAAGCGCATCTTGGTGGCGACTCGACGCTGCATGGGAGGAGTGGTAGGAACATCTGGCACGGGCTGATGAGGACTCATTGACTGGGCATAGGCCATTTTCGCTGTCCGATGGCTTAGTTCCGCTCGAATACTCGAGGGATAATGTGGGTTGAACCAGGATGGAACTGATCAGAGTTACGACCTGGAGAAAGTTCCTGACCTTGTTATTATCTCTTACCAAATAAAGAAGTCTCCCTATTATTTATTTTACAACAATCTCCTACATATTCTAAAACGATTCCATGCAAGCTGTCCTCTCAATTTACAAGTATACAGCCTGTCTTTTGCATTCAAATCGATCTAAATCGTACAGATACGTACACGATGAAGCAACGTGCCTCCCGCGGTGCCGCTACCTAGATCAGACGGCACTGACTCCTTTATTACAGCAGGTGCCTATGACACCGATGGATGGGAGGGTAGAGATGGACATGTGGAATCGTTCAACATCGCCTGATACAAGTGCCTCGTGGTAAGATAATTCAATACCATTGTTTACAGTTGTTTGTGAAAGGCTTGTTTAACATTGAAATGTAATACTAATAGCGTTTACCCTGCTACTCCTCCTTGCTGGACAACGCGACGTCCGCTGTCCAGCTTGTACAACAACAGCCAATCTCATGATATGGCTTTCTTTGCACGTCCTCAATCGGCTGCAATAAAAATCGTAGACCCAAACTCACAGGACGAGAAGACTAACGTTGACCCTGCCACTCCCTCTAAGAAAGGTTTCCATTCAACCATCATGTTGGTCTTTTTCCCCTTCTCATTCGTCGCCCAGATCTTCGCGCAAAGCAGCAATGTAGAAATATTGTCATCTATGGGTATGCACATGTCCTTCTTATCCAAGCATGCATAGACTTATGACACAACCTTAGATCATGCAAACATCAAGATAAATGCCAGTTTGCTCATCCGACCGTATGTCCTTAGTATCAGCTTTATATATCACATTTATGGCTCAAGGAACATTTCTGCAGCCAGAGTCTCCTACTCCTGCGTATGTCAACTTCCATCCTGCAATTTATTCCTTTGACATTCTTCTTCTAGTCCACAAACTCCATCAGCAGAGATTCGCACCTCGACAATTCCATCTCAAGCTGTTAACGCCCCAGTATTTGTTCCAAGGACCATTGTGACCGCAACGCCTCCGCCTCCTTCTGCAGACCGATCAACCCCTCTCACGACGCAAGTTTTGCTTTCGGCTATTTCGGAGATCTAACCTCCAATTCCTTTTCCACTTTGACAGTCCCGTCGTCACGCCTGAATTACAATATGCTCCATATACTGGTCATGAAACATACAACCAATATGCGTATGTGGGCGAAGAAGAACTTGATGGGTCCAAACAAACTGGCGAGGTAAGTCCATAGTTTCCAAATGCTTCCATCTCTAAATATAATTGCCAGGGCTTTTATGACGATTCTCAATATGCCATGTATCCAGATTACGACCCTCACGCGCTTGACGCCTCTTACTATCCCGCAGCCCCTGTTTACTTACGCCAACCAGTATGACTCTCATCACTTGTAGCCAAATGTAAATTGATCGAAACCGATTATAGTTGGATTACCACCTCTATACACCTGCGCCATCAGCTAGTTTGGTTCCTTCAGCTGTCGATACCCACTTTGTTCCCTCGTCCACCGCTCTTCGACAACTTCTCCAGAAACGAAGCGAAACGACGCGTCAAGTTGCTCCAATCGGTGAGCATCACGTCTATCGGATAAGCTCTCAAACTGACGTTTGATCAGATTCAAATTTGCCAGACGAACTGCAGGGTTACCACACACTGGTGCCCCTTGAACCCTCCACAGGTATTGAACGAAGGAAGATTGGCAACTGGTATTCCACTGTTTACCGCGCGTTTAATTCGACGGACGGCCACCCATACGCACTGCGGCGAATCGAGAGTGAGAATCGTCTGCGTCATCTTCCCTGTTAACATACCGACCAGCATACTCAGATTATCGTCTCATGCAGCAATCTGCATTCGGTGCGATTGAGACATGGTCTAATATCCGACATCCAAGCATTGTCTCAATCAAGGAGGCCTTCACAACGAAGTCGTTCCAGGACAACTGTAAGCTATGGAACTTTTCCTAATTTCATCACGCTAATCTACCGCCACTCCGATAGCTCTCGTATTCGTTCATGCTTATCATGCTGATGCTCGAACGCTCTTCGACGTACATCTGAAACCAAAGCCACCTACCATGCAAACCGCGTCCTTTCAGTTTGGCAGGTCTTCCCACCTTCAGGCGAACCTTCCGACCCTCATTCCCGAACGCACCATCTGGTCCTACATTGTTCAGATCGCCTCAGCTATCAAGAAGGTTCATGAGGCTGGTCAAGCAGTGCGAAACATCGATGTCACGAAGATTCTCCTGACTGGTCAGAATCGGTAATGATCCTTGTCTTTTCGAATGCAAGCCTCAATCCTCATTGCTACTTAAGAGTCAGGATTAGCTGCTGTGGGATTATTGACGTGTTGGTGCATGATACTATCCAGGACACAGGCCTGTTGCAACAGGAGGACATCAGCATGTTTGGACGTCTTGTTATATCATTGTGCTGCAACAACATCACTGCTTCAAGTGGCCAGAATTACCAGAAGAGTCTTGACTTCATCGGCCGGAATTATAGTGTTGAACTTAAGGATGCTGCTATGTGGCTGAGTGGCAGACCTGGACCTCATCGAGTACGTGACATTGCTTTTTGTTTCGAAAGAGCAATGCTCAAATCTTATTGATCAGGTCATTGGGGTTTTCATGGAAAAGATTCAGGCGAAGGTGATTTCGGAAATGGACGAGGCTCTCAAGTGAGTTTTATCTCTAGCCAATCAAACGTCACTTATAGAACGTTCGTAAAGCGGCAATGACCGGTTGGAGAATGAACTGTTGAGCGAGCTGGAAAACGCCCGACTGGTCCGTCTTCTTTGCAAGTTTGGTTTCATCAACGAGCGCCCTGAGTATGTTTGGCACATCTATGGGAAAAAATCACACAGGGAGATTTGACATGACACATCCTGCAGATTTGCCCGCGCACCACGGTGGTCGGAAACGGGTGATTGCTACATCATCAAACTGTTTCGTGACTATGTTTTCCATCAAGTTGACGAGCATGGGAATCCTGTGGTCAATTTGAGTCATGTTCTTACCTGTCTGAACAAGGTCAGATATATATAATTCTTCTTTTTGTCATCGTTCTCATCTCATCTCAGTTGGATGCTGGAACGGATGAAAGAGTCATGCTTATTGCTAGAGATGAACAATCGTGCTTGATAGTGAGCTACAAGGAGATCAAACGCTGTGTTGAATCGGCATTCGGGTATGTCATTCGTTAATTTTTGCCTCCCAAATCACTAATTCATTTTTTGAACTATAGTGAGCTCGCTCAAGGCACCACGGCACGATAGGTTGGATGGCACGCTTAGAAAATGAGTAGAATCAGAAAAAGACACGGAAAATGGTATAAAAAAAACACGACTTGCTGCTTCTCATCTTGATTATTCTGTCCGACTGAGTCAAGTTTCCTGGTATTTGGGACGAGTTCACATAGTAAGTATTGAATGAATCGCTCTCAGAGGATAGTTCTATTTCAGCTTCAGTGCTTTCTCCACTGAATGTCCAAAAAGTGAGTGGTATACATACGATGGAATATTCTCATCTTTCAATTTGACTCTCTTGAGTGACAGTGAAGGGACCGCGTGACGTGACGTGACGTTCAATAACACCTCTACGGCAGTGCAATGGAACTTGGATGGTAAATCAGGATATTTATTCCTAAAGGTGAACGGTCTGGCTTCAATGCGAGACCGCCCAACGTTTAAAGTCTTCTTCTTCAAATCTGTTACGCGCAACCAAGTCGAGGACACTTTTCCGTCACGTGAAGCGCGACGCGACGCGATATTTGCGCGTCTGCACAGCCACAACGCGTCAACATATAAATATTGGATGCGCGTTGTTATTTCCTTCCTTATCTCTTGGTACTCATCCACCATGATCTTCGAATCTCTCGCTGCAATTACACCTGCTCTGCTTGTTCTTTATCGCCCAGAAGGGATCTCCACCGGTTT
>JABAJW010017958.1:0-35425 GCA_018855395.1 Arthromyces matolae
CTTGAGGATATGGTGATCAAACGGATGAATGGGCGGCAGTTGAAAAGAGTATGAAGGGCTTCTCAAAAGCCTGAGGCCTGAGCTTGAAGCTTGAAGCTTCTGCAGGCACTCATGAGTGCCTGTTTATCTTCCGTCAGCCGAAAAACCGATGATCTAGACCTTAATAAATCCGAAGAAATTCTACTTCCAAGTATGCACTCATGGTGTACAGTATAGTAGTCCAAGTACTTATCGTATCTATGTGCCTGTCATTTCCGGAGCCTCGAGGTTAAATCCAATCATCAACAATACAGTACTCAAGTAGACTCAAGTTCGGCAAGCTCTGTAAAGTATCATACAGATCCGGATCCAAGGCCTAGAGGCTAAGGCCTAGGCGTGAGGCGTGATGGGATCATGAGTAACTTATGCACATGGAGCATTTCTTTTTCAAACAAGGTCGACAAGGTTCTCATGCGGCCTGCATCGGCCATACTTACGCATGGGTTTCAGAAGAATCACTTTTGCGGAAACTCGGGCGAGGCAAAATAACAGGGTTTCTCACTAGATTAATTCACTTCACATCTGGCCATGAACCTGAGCGTAAGGCAGGCGTAAGGAAAGACCAAAGATGCAGAATGTAAGTAAAAAGGGTGTTTTAAACCTGCAACGCCCGGTATGCCCGGTGCCTAGTATTATACCCTTTACCTGCCCTTTACAATCGGAATTTTGGAATCGCAAGACATACGGAGAAAGATTCGTGTTTTTTTTTACCTCGCCCATCATTCTAGGAGAATCTAGGAAATTGATAAAGTAAGTACTTGCTATCCCAACGGGATGATCTTATGTTTTTCGACAAAATGATCGACACAAACTGTTGACGTGCTGGGGAGCGGTCCGGTTATGTGAACCTGATAATCAGCTTTCGGTATGTATGAGGGTTCAATGAATGTGGTAACTTGAAAGATCTCGAGCACGTTCTGCTTATGCTGGTATAAGTATTTAACAGTTCCTGTATCAACGTTTTGCTTTTCTCCTGCCGCGCAACTCGCTATTATCGAAGGCACCAGGGGTGGCTAAGGCGTGCTCGGAAACTTTGATATGGGCAAAAAGCTTTGTCTTGCTTGCAAAACGCTGTTGGCAAACATTACACTGATCATGACGGTAAGATTTATACATGAGGCCACTTAGAAAGATGATGAAGATTATCAACAACGTAACTTACCTGATGTTGATTTCCAACGTCTTCATCAGCCTCAGCCTTCTTTGCCTGGCGTGCGCGCCTCCTATCACGTTTAGAGAGCTCCTTTGGTGGTGCCACAAGACTGCTTGTGGTATCATCTTTTTCACCATCAACCACTTCGAGTGATGCAAGTCGTTCCTTGAGATCAGAGTCAGTTGACTCCTCTGGTGCCTCGAAAAGTGGAGGTTTCCTCGCCCGCCGCCCTCTTTTTGACAACAAGGCAGCTGATTGTGATGTAGTTCCGAGATCAGGCTTTCTCTTCTTTTTCTGCTTTCGGCGTGCTCGCTCTTCATCGCTTGCTTCCTCTGCAGAAGTGCCTGGCTCTGAATGCAGAAAGTCGTCTTGTATAGTCGAATCATGGCCAGTGTGGATGGGTTGTTGTCGAGGAGAACCATTTGACGGATTGTCAATGGTATCACCGCGAGAGTTTCCATCTTCATCATCAGTCATATTGAGGTCGAGGTTGTCGTCATCCTCCAACATTTGTTGTCGTAGGAGTTCGACTTCTCGGAGGTGCTTCTTGCTTCTTTCATGACTGTCCCAGGCGGCCTCACTTCTGAATGTTTTACGACATGCGACACACTCCCATTCTTCAGGATCCTCGCCTTCAGCGATCGCCCAATCAAGATCGGCATGCAGTTTGTCGATGTCAACCTTTTGCCAATCTTGCTCAACGTAATCCTGGGCAACAGATTGACGCTGCTTTGCAGGTCCTCCTATTGGTGTAGAAGAGACTGATGTCTGACTTTGCTGAAGCTCTTGGCGAGTTATGTGCGCCTTGTAACGCGGGTCTCGTCTTCGAACAAACTTTGCCAGGGACTACACGTAGAATATAGGTCGCATCAGTTATCATTGTCATCGAGTACTGGGAGAAGACAATGAACTAACCTTGATTGTATCGTTGTACTCTCTGCGGGCTTCATCTCGGGCCTTCTTATTATCCCTCTCCATTAACCTAAGCGCAGCTTCAGAAAACTGACAAGGATTTATGGCATGCCACCGACCTTTTGACCCGCCTGTCGGGGGCTTCGTTCAGGTTCCATTTGTCCGACCAGGCAAAATCTTTCGACGTTGCAAAATTCATCCACGCTGCATAGAATAGTTTCACGCTTGGCTGATCTGAGCCTTTGTCAATGGACCATGACCATGTGGAATTACCAAAAGAAGGGTAATCAATGTCTGCAGAAAACATAGTCTCTTCTGCTCCCAAACGGTCAAAAAGGTTGCGGTAAAGGGTGAAAAACCCCTTCAAACGAATCATATGAGCAAGAGCATAGGGGTCGAGCAGTAGAACAGGCATACGTCTGGGCCATCGTCGAAACCGGTCCACACGCTTGCGTCAAAAAACCTCGAGATGTGGCCACTGGTCAGGCCTCTGTCTCTTGCGCGTGGGGGAGGTGCACCTTTTCGTATATCTTCATACACGGTTTCTGCATCGGGTTCGGGTAAGAGAGATGCCTTATGGGAATCATACCAAGCGCGTTCCTACTTGCAAGATCCATAAGATTGTGAAATTGGGGATTGGTTATTTCATTCCTACTTGTTCGTCGCTGAGAACCTAATGATCATTGTGACATCGATTTCCTATCAAGGAAGAATAAAAGTAATCGTACCTCGTAGGCCTGCTGTAATGCCGCAAAACGACGTGTTGCGCCGTCAATGTCATCTTTATTCTTGTCCGGATGATGGATCAAAGCTAGTCGTCGAAACGAACGCTAAAAAAAAATGAAAAGAACGTGAATTTTTGTTAGAGGCAAAATTACAAGGAACTCCTAGACCTTAATTTCGTCTGCAGTTGCATTTTCATCAACTTCCAGCAGTTGATAGTAGTCTGGAATTGATTCCGATGCATCTCCTCCATTTCTCGGTGTTGATTCGTGTGCCCCCATTTCAGGACGATGTTGCAAGTAGTCAAGTCCCAAGACTCGCACGTCTAAAAGGGGAAAATCAGATCAAAACTGAAAAACGTGACGAAATTTTGGGTTTGCCGTCATTCAACGCTGTTCACGACGACGACAACGAGTGGGACACCGCCTTTTACTTTCGGATTAAGTTCTATCTTATCATTCAAAAATGTCTTTTCTGTCCTCAAGTTCATCGACTTCATCCACTGGTGCGTTCGCAAGGGTCTTGTGTGCATATTTAATGATACAGAACTTGACGGCTTTTGCTGAACAGATATGACTGCGAAGAAAGAGGCCATCATGGCGCAGGTCCGCACAGAAATTGCCCTTGCTAATGCTCAGGAGCTTATTAATGTGCGTTGAGCCTCGACACGCACATGATTGGGTCACTGAGGCTGCCCTATTTGAAACCAACAGAAAGCCAACGAGCAGTGTTACGTGAAGTGTGTTCCCAAACCAGGCGAATCTCTTTCCAATACAGAACAGGTTTGACATTCAAGGGTCCGCTACTGACTACTCATTAACATCCTTGTCAACAGACATGCCTTGGACGATGTTTGGATCGTTATTTGGAGGCCTGTAAGCCCACAGATTTTCGTACCTGCCCTGTGTCATTGATTTTTGAACCAGTCAACATCGTTAGTAGAACCTATACGTCAAGATTAGCTCGTGAGAGAAGTGCTGAACTACAGACAACGACGTTGTAAATGTATGTGTAGTCCTCCTCCTTTACTCGTTACTGGACGTCGTGTGTCATATGAAGTCGTCCTTCTCCTTGTGTTAATTCCAACCTTCGGGCGATATGATGCCGTGTATGGGTCGAAATAGATTTGCAGATAAGTACTGGCTAGAATTATGCCGTTCAACTACTACTATGGGAAAACTACTACAATACAGGGTAACAATTTCTGTGATGCACAAATTGCAGAGGATGATAATATATAAATAAGTAAAATGCGTTGAAAAATAAAACAGATACATAGCACAGCAGAAATCAAAATTAAAACAGCAACGAACCGAATGGAAAAGCCGAGCGATAATAATAAATTTGAGGGTGGGCTTACAAGAGTAACAATCAGGCTCTAAGCTTTAAGCCAGAGAGTCATCAGAAATTAGAATCAAGAGAAGATATCACAGCGTCCGGCTGGCCCGTTTGACTCATTCGATCCAGTAGAAAATGATCAGGAGGATGGAACGGCGTGGTTAAAAGGGGTGGGGATGGACTAGCTTGGATCGCTAAATGCCTTGGATGGAAAGAAGCTGTGCTGACTTTTGCCATACGCGACTCTTGCGGCTGCATTAGGTAATGGGACGCCTCGTTGTACATCGCTCGAGGTGTAGTTTGAACGTTATATGTTCGTGGTGCGAAGCCATGTGAGATGGGCACTTGCGAGAACTTGAAATCTCCAACTGAGTGGCTGCGGTGGATAGTTCCATGAGCCTCATAGTTAGGGTACCCTATGCCACTATCGCTAAGAGTCGCCGAGGAAGGATATCTAAGAGCATATGGATCTTGTTGCGAGAAGGAGGTTGCACTAGATGCACTGTACGGTGGTGGTCTATCACTGTCGTTCGAGTAGGGGGAGCTGGCTGGAGAAGGTGTGGTCACTCCAGAGCTAGCATACGACCATCTTCTTTCGATACGGTTACCTGGTCGTGGCGCTGGTTGGTCTATTATATCATGCTGATACCTAAAGTCGGGACTGGTAACACTGCCTATCGGAGGAGGGGGAAGGTCTACCACAGAAACCGGAGGAATTACTGGGTCTGCAAGATACGAAGGGGGACGCAGGGTGATATCTGGAGAAGATTGATTCCGTAGGTTCTGGAGGAGATGGGAGAGTTGAGGTGCAGAACCAATCAGATCATGCCGAAGGACTCGAGAGGCTTGTTGTCCTTCGGTCCAATCTGCGCACCGTTTCCAGTGACGTCTAGGTGTTGCAGGTGCAGAGAGAGGTTCAACATTCTCCAAATAGAATATAGGAGGCTCGGACAAGAAGAAAGAGGCCAATCCCGAGCCAGGAGCAGCATTCGCAAATTTTGTGTTGACGATGGTATCAAACGGAATCTCCATCTTGAAACCAAAGCCAACTGAGTGTATGAACCACGTAAGACATCGCTTGGCGTCAGACACGTACGCCACGAGATCATGTTTCGCCACTGTTGTGGCGATGCGCCTCCATGAGCCAATTGTTAAATCGGTACAGGGAATGACGGTCACAGCTATAGAAAGAACAGTTAAGAAAGATAAGATGCACCTTGAGAGAGAAACTGACCCTCATCCTCGTGTATGAGATCATGAAGGTCTGCTTGGTAGCCAGCAGAGAGCTGCGGTGGCGAGTCCGGGGGCGGCACATCAATAGTTAACCGTCGTTGTTGTTGTTGTCTACCATCCAACAGTTTGGCCTTGGCTCGCCTGAAGAGATTTTGGTCAGTGCCAATGAATAACGATAAGGATAGGTCAAATGCATGCCTATTTTGAAACCAAATTTGTGTCTGCCTTTCTTGCATACCTAAAAGTTCGCTGATTTCTCGACGACGCGCAGCGGTGGGACTGCGATCCAGCAAAAAGAAGCGCTCCAGATGCTGCAGCTGCTCGGGGGTGACCCGCGAACGTTTACGCTTCTCAACCTTCTCTTCAGATTTACTACTTGTGACAGACGATGATCGTTTCTGCTCGGAAATGAGTGTAGAATCTTTATCGTCGTCGAGAGTCCGGGAATCAGGAGATTCGTGAGAAGATGGAGGTGTCAAAGACTCTACGATTGCCTCCATAGGAGAGCATGAGCGAAGCTGTACGAGGGGATTGCAGGGTGTAGAGGACGAGATATCTTTAAACTTGATTGGCATCGATGATTCGACAACAATTTGCCGTGGCTCTTCTTCCTTTATATGCATGTCGAAGGGTAAGGGTTGAAGATTGTTTCTACCTATGAGTGCATGTCAAGTATCAGTGTTGAATAAAGGAAGAAATTACGCACGATATCCAGGATGGAAATTTCAAGCACGAATGCTGGAAAAAAGTACAGTGACCAGAATGATGGCAAGGAAGGGTGGAGGTGCGCGACCGAGATAATATTTGTGCGGTATTTGAAAGAAAACATGATAAAAAATCAAACAGAATCCAGAAAGGAGAATAGACACTGAACTCCCGAAAAATACGCAGGTGGAGATGATAGGGTCCCGAAGATCTGATCTAGGTTGGATCTAGGCACAACAAAGTGGATGGCTTGGAAACAGAACCAGCATCAGCCAGGAATATAAACTTCAGATTAGCTCATCCACCTTATCGTGTCAAAAGCGCTTGATGACGGTCGATGTTTGGACAGCAAGCCAGGGTTGTCTCTGTTATTTGCCACAATATCATTGCCACTGTTGATCGAACTCAAGAGCTTTTCGGCCTCAGGAAACCCATTTTAACCAGTGAAACTGCATACACTTGTGGTCACAGTGTGATCGCTGACCAGTTGCTGGAACCACATGATGTTGCAGGCTATAGCTACCTTATGGTAGTACCCAGCCACTGGTCCGGGATAAAGTGGTGGCCGGACTGCCAGTTGGTGCAATCAAGTTGATCGTCAAATGTCTTCAATGTTCGCGGGCAAGTGTAAATGGGGAACCTGTAACATGGGGTTCCCTCGGCCCGCATATCCACGCCCTGTTTTAGGATCTCTTCAGGTTAGCTCATACTGCATCCAGCAGACCTCATAGCGCTCGCTGGCGTTCAACAACATCATCAATCGGTCCTTGGGCTTTTGCCGAACATATAATCGTATTCTGGAGCACACGAAATGCCCCGCGCCTGTATGCCTCGAAGAATATTTTGAATTCGGTTTCTGTAATTGTGATAAAGAATCTGAGAACACATTGGGAAATCGAAAAGATTCGGAGCACAAGTCAGCAATTTTGAATTTGAATGCCATTGCCTTCCTACTACTTCAGACCCGCATGCCAACTCCTAGAACTTTTTTTTTGGCTTTGAACAACCACGAGGGTGAATTTCGATGTAGCTCCTAACGATGACGATCAGACACACGGGTTTCCTCGTATCCGTGGCAGATATCGACAATAAGTAAGCTCTGTAATATATTCTCATTGACCTCAGTAAATGACTGGTCAGTGGTACTCTTTGCGTATGTGTTTGACTCGTAACCGTTGGTGCCTTCAACCCCCCCTCCCCCAACATGGCGTCATTCCCAAAATCTTCCCCTGAGGCTTCGTACACATTCGCGCCTCAAAAACATCAAATCAAGTATCAAGCTTAGGTATCCATTTACGACGCGTTTGAAAGGTGGAATAAATGCCCCACAGGTGTTATGTATGTATTGACAATTTGAAGCGCATCATCCACATCACGCAATACCGTCGCGCATTTGTGATCGCGCATCATGAGTTGTGATGGATGTTACCTGATGGGGCAATTCTTTGCAAGGGGCCTTGACTGGCCTTGACGATGTAAATTACAGGGATGATGAGATCAGGTTTTTGGCAAACAAGACAGCGGTACTTTACAGGAGTATGCCAGTAAGCAGACAGTGAGAGACAGGAAGTAAGTAAGTAGTGTCTTCATTTGCCACAGGGTGCAACATGATGCGGAACCGAAAGCTGATTCCTTCAAGCAGCCCGACATCATCGTTCTGTCGGAATCAGTCCTTGGCCGAAAGTAGGCCGAAAGTAAGTACGAGGTGTAATTAGATTCTGATTATAAGTGTCTGTCCCTGGCCTGTCGTCTGTCCTCTGGCAGTCTCGCGGGTCACTTTAACAAATCTGCAAGAATCCTGCTTGAAGTATTTCAAGATACTCACATATATGCATTCTTACAGTCTCCAGTTTCAATAAGTAACAGGATTATCCAGGATATAGAGATCATTATTCATCATTAATATGTATCATCATGAATGATGGCCAGATACGAGGGAGCCCGGAAGCCTTGCAGGGAGCACAATGTTACAGATGAATATAAACGTACTATGTATCCGACGGCATGATTAATGTAAGCAAGCATCATTCTGAGTTGTGACGCATGATGAAAAGTGGCAGATATAGAAAGAAAAAGATCGATGAAAGGCATGAAAGCAAAAATTGGCTTGAAGTCATGATTCAGCCTACTGTACTTATTCACATCTATTTGCGATAATTTGTCATCCAAGTTCAAGGCATTGTTCTGAGTGTCATTAAGCGTCCTGACCTCAAACCGCGGATTTTACATAACGCGCCACAGGGGTGACCCTTAAGCGAAACTATGTATGCCTTTGGACAATCATTGATTTGAACGTCTTTCTGGGATATCCTCCATAGGCCTGTCGAAAAATAATTTTTCGTAAGTTGTACTAAGTGGGATTGTTTGCGGTCGATCGCGATATGATAAACATATATAGACCGACATGTTTATTCAAGATGATGCGGTGTGGTAGTAGCCAGGTAGTAGCATTTCCGAAACATCAAGTCCTTCACAACAAATACTTAATCCGATATCGCGAGACTTCCGAAAAGCGCCATCGTGATTCTTTAACGCATTCACCGAGGTGTTTGAATCTGGAAAGAAAGGCAAAGGCAGACTTACGCGCTAAAGAAAGGTAAGCTTGAGTATGGGACTCGGATACGGGTGTGCGAGAAACGATATCCATGTACTTGAAGGAAGGCCAAATTTGGGCCAAACTGCCAGTGACCTGGCTCTGAACGTACTTGATAGCGTTCACGATCGGATGCCAGTGCTAGACCTGTGGTTAACCCCTCACTCGTGTATAGGATTGAAAACCACGTTCATTAGCCTTCTTACAAGGCGCGCCGCAAGGTGGTCAGTACTACACTGCATAGATGTTGAGTACTTAGGTCGCTGATCGTTCAAGTTCGACAACGTCCAACGTAGTATACTATGGAGAGATGACCGAAACTATGGATGCAGATGCCAGCACCTGAGAGTCACGGTTACGATCGCACAGTCAACCAAAACAAGGGCTTGAGTTAAGCACGTCTTTCATTTTGATACGTAAATACATGAACATTTTCACAGAATGCCAAAACATGAAGAGTTCATGAGCACGACCTCAGAGTTTCTACTTACTATGCAATGCATACATGCATATACCGTGTTGGCAATGATCGTTGATTGTTCAGCCTGGTTGTAAGGGGGTGGTGCCACTATGAAAATCCGGAATTGAAGCTTGTAAACTCTGAACCTAGAGCTCCCTGCATGGCATACAAGATACTCAGTTCACCATCGAGTTTGGGATCGATCACCGGCGACCTAAAAACACATCAGATGCTTGTTGCCCACCCGTTCCTCGATGTCCGTTGCATATCATGACCATTACCTCTTTTATAAAGCAAGAATAACATGAAAGTAAATTCGATGGAAGGCCCCCCGGCATGAGGCGGGGCGGTAATACTTACGCATAGACAGATAAATAGGATAGCAAATCAATAAAAAAAATGAGCTGGGACCACCGTGGGCAGGTGGGAAGAAGGAAGAAGAGAGCGGGACGGAGGGAAGAGGTGGTTAACAAGAAGACAAGCAAACCAATACCAAACCCAAAGCGAAAAACATTGACCGTAAAGTTGCAGGAACGTAGTCGGGCTGCTTGTTCCAAGAACAATGATCCCGAAGGAACGAGAGGTTAGCGACGTGGTAGCTTTACCTAAACAGACCTCGATGCGAAGACTTGCGATCGAAAGTTGGAAGCCATGTGGATCAAACACGTCGTGGTTGACTCGGCCTCTTAATATCGCGGGCGCTTTGCATCGCGATCATCGTATCCGCTAGGTCCTTCGCGCTTGAATCCAACGCCCCCACCTGGGGGTCCATACCCACCGGGTCCGCCTTGCGGAGGACCTCCAAATCCGCTGGGAGGCCCATCGAAACCACCAGGGTTATATCCAATACCTCCACCTCCTCGTCCTCCGCTGCGTATCGTATGATTAATAAAATCGGAAGGAAACAAAAAGCATAGAAAACGCGTACCGAAATCCGCCACCTGGAGGACCATAATCATCGCGTCCACGGAATCCTCCTCCTCCTCCTCCACGACCACCGCCAAAGCCTCCTGCACCGTATCCGCCTCGGTCGCCACCAAAGCCACCACGATCACCACCAAAGCCGCCTGGAGGACCACGATCGGGACCGTAGCCTCCTCCTCCTCCTCCACCGCCACCACCCCCGGCACGATCACCGTAGCCGCGATCACCGCCACCAAAGCCGGGACGATCTCCGTAACCACGGTCTCCCCCAAATCCGCCTCCGCCACGACCTCCACCAAATCCGCCACCACCACGGCCACGGAAACCACCACCACCACCACGGAAACCACCGCGTCCGCCGCGGAAGTCTCCGCCAGAGGAACGCATGGGTGGCGCATGGACAGGCTCGACACGTTTGGGACGCCCACCCAGACCACCACCTAGACGACGGGGCTTCCAGCCACGAACTGTCCGGCCACGTTCGACGTCGACAAGGATACGTTTGCCCATGATCTGAAGGCCGTCGGATTCTTTGTATGCAGCTACAGAGGGATGTTAGGAGGACACGGAGAAGATGACAACTGAATGCACCTTTCATGTCTCGCTCACGTTCATAGACGATAAAAGCGTATCCACGACTACGACCCTTTTTGTCACGCACGATACGCACGCGTTCGATAGTACCATATGTCTCGAATTCACGACGAAGGTCGGATTCTGTGGCGCCCTTGTGCTACAAGGGTGTGGGATGAGATGACGCCAGTGCGAAGTGTGGGGTACGTACTAGGCGAGAAATAAAAAGTGTTTTGTATGGGTCACCGACAGCTTCTGCGTCATCAGATGGCTTGTCTGGTGTAGAGTTAGCATGAGCGGGGTTTTTTTTAAAAAAAAAAGAGAGAAAAAAAGGCATACATGAGTCTTTTGCTTCCTTGAACTCCTGTTCTTTGCGAGCCTTGCGTTGTTCTCTGCGTATCTGTCTTTTTGTTTCTTCTGCATGAGTAAAGACGGGTTCTTCTCCTTCTTCCATGCCCTCTGCTGTGCCTGCTGCAATAAGTGACGCGGTATTGGTCTCTTTAAGATCCTGTAGGAGATGAGCAACGCCGTTGACATTTTTTGGCTTGACATGGTAAATGTCCTTGTCTACAGGACGCAAATATGGCAGCGGTGGACGTGCTGCAAAAAGTTTTAAAAGATTTGGCGGGAGAAGATGAGTTCCCGGCATAGTGGTGTAAGTTGAAGAAGTGATTCAAACTCCGACATCCGTTTCTCATGTTAGTCTTCCGAGCAACGACGATCACAAAGTGCAGTCTCCGCTATTATAATAGTAGCAGCACTTCTTTCTTTTTTAAAAACGCACAATGGCAGAATCTGAATAAAGCCTCTTCACCGTCGTTGTCGACAGCGACCTCGACATCGACCTCGACACTCCCGTTGTCTGCATATCGTCCTGCTGAAGTACTCACTCCAACCCGACTCTTAAAAATCTATGCACAACTATCAAAATCTCAACTATCTACTTTAGTTGTACTCACCGCAATGTCCAGTGTTGCCCTTTCACCGTTACCCGCCTCACTACCTATTCTCTTGTCTACAGCAGTCGGCACTGCTCTTTGCGCCGCCTCCGCCAATGCCCTCAACCAGATCCAAGAGGTTCCACTTGATGCACAGATGGCCCGGACGCGAAATAGACCTCTTGTTCGACGTGCAATTACTCCTTTGCATGCCACAGGCTTTGCTTTGACCACTGGTATCACTGGCCCTGCAATCCTGTGGACCATGGTCAATCCAACTACTGCTATCCTCGGTGCAGCCAATATTGCTCTATACGCAGGTTTATACACATGGATGAAGCGACGAAGTATTGCAAGTACATGGGCTGGTGCCATTGTAGGCGGTATTCCTCCCGTTATGGGCTGGACAGCGTGTGGAGGCGTCCTCTTTCCCGATGTGGCACACCATGCCCATTTATTTCTCCCATCCGTCATTTCCAACACCCCGATAGATCTCGCAGCCATTGATAATCCACTTGCACCCTTTGCCTTGTTCATGTTCCTATACAGTTGGCAATTCCCTCACTTTAATTCATTATCCTACATTGTGCGTGGTTCCTACGCAGCCGCAGGCTATCCCATGCTTTCTGTCATCTCTCCACCCAAGAACGCTCTTGTCTCCTTCCGACATGCCTTGCTCCTTATCCCCATAACAAGTATATTATTCCCAATTTCTGGTCTCACGACGTGGTGGCTTGCCCTCACCACTATCCCTCCAAATTTAATTTGTGCCAGTGCGGCGTGGAGATTTTGGCGCAGTGGAAGTGAAAAGGATGCTCGCGTCGTTTTCCAGCATAGTCTGTGGTATTTGCCTGTCATGATGGCACTTATGATGGCACACAAGCAGGGTGTTGACTGGTGGAGCTGGATAGGATTGGGTAAAGAGGAAGATAGGGAAGAGGAAGAGATGATAGAGCAAGAGACTGCTGCCGTGCAAGGCGTTTAAGAAAAGTATAAACTCGAGTAGTTTTAATAATAATTGCGATCATGTCACACACGCGATCACTAAACTTCACGAGGCGGCCTTCTACTCTTGTCCCCCATCCACGCCATGCCTCAAAGGTCTCGTCCAGTAGCTCAAGGCCAGCGTTCAGGTCGGTTATACGCTTTATGAGCCCAACTTGACTCTTTAAACTATCTTAGTCCGTCAGCCTGGACCTCCAGTTCTTGCACGCCTTCAAGGCCTTTTCCCGCCAACTTCTACTCAAACGAACCCGGAAAAGGCACTTCCGCCCATTCCACCACCCAATGTAGGAACAACTACTCAACGAAAGGCCTTAAAGGTTCGCATACTCACCTGGAACATGCATGATTCAGTGCCAAAGGTTCATTCACTACTTTATGAATAAACTATGTACATCTGCTCTAACATCATTTTAGGGTGATTTGGAGGAGCTTCTCGGCAAAGTACCACTCTGGAGTCCATCAAGTTCCACTCCACCAACGACTATACCTTTATTTCCTCTGGAAGCCTCACATCCTTATCATCTCGTGGTGGTGTAAGTCAGAACGCGTATATCAGTCTTAGTTATCCGTTATCCTCATGCACCAAAATATAGAGCTGGACAGGAGTGTCCGTCCTTATCAGGTCCGTCATTTACTCTCTTTCATCTGTTCACTATAGTAATTTCATCCCCAAGGAATCCCAATGGGCCTTGGTGCTGGCCTTAATAAGCTAATAGACAAGGACAAGGACCGTGAAGCGCGAGAGTTGGAGCGTTCTCGTTCACGGCATAAAGACAAAGACGATCCTTTACGACCTCGCAAGTCACCCGAGGATCATCAGCACCATGAACCCCCTTCAGGATGGACAATGATGCTGGAGGATTGGTTTTGCCAGGGTAGCGGGACGCGCGCGAGTTCCCCTACTGTAGCCGACATTGGTTTCCCTAAACCTCTCTCACCACGCCCACAATCAAAAGAGCTAAAGAAGGGCCCGTATCAGCTCTTGGCAAAGGAACGCATGATGGGCATTTACCTTGCGATATTCGTGCATCGTGACGTCCGACCGTTTGTCCGTGGGACGTCGCGCTCTGCAGTCACTGCGGGACTTATCGGAGGGCGTGTAGGGAACAAGGGTGGGGTTGGCATAACGATCAACCTGGATGGCACAACTCTCTTATTTTTGAACGCACATCTTGCAGGTATGTGCTGCCATTATATTCCTCCTTGACATTGTAGTGACTACCTCCTGCAGCTCACGAAGGAAAGATTAACCACAGGTTGGCGAACCTGTTGAAGATCAAGGTAGATAGTGCATGGCGACCGACACTTTCATGTTCACTCACAATATCATAGAATGAACTTGCTGTGGACGATTTTTTACCTAACGATGACGAACGAATGATGGCTGAAGGTGAGCGAAACCCAGTAATTCGCTGAGCCTCACGATGCAAATCTTCTCGAAGATATCACCGACAAATTTGACTACACGTTCCTTTGTGGTGATCTTAACTTTAGGCTCGACATTTCTCGGCTACATGCAGATTGGCTGGTCTCACGCAAAGGTAAGCACGATGCTGTTATCCTCACTTGTTCGTGTTCTTAAAAACAGTCAGAATACGCCCAAGCCCTCGCCTTTGACCAGTTAACGAACTTGATGAAATCTGGTCAAGCTTTTGTTGGATTTAGAGAAGCTGCAATAAACTTTCCTCCAACCTTCAAATATGACGTTTTGCGATCATTGAAGCATGCAAAACACAGAAAATCAACTCGACTGAATCGCGAACAACACGTAGGAGAAAAAGGTCATCGACTTGGTGAGGTCGAAGAGAAGGAGCTAACCGAGATGGAAGAGGACGATGAAGCAGAAGGTGAAGGCGAAGGCGAAGAAGCGGCTTCTCTAATTTCCTCTGTTTGGACATCAGCCCATTCAAAAGCTACTGAACTTGATCAGGAAGATGAGGAATTCTTTTCTTCGCCTTCTTCTCAGACCATGGCCTCGTCTCTTAGCAAAACGGTCGCCGTTTCAGTTGCTCATCGAGCCAAGATCAAATGGCTTTCTCTTATATCCAAGGCGAAGGCAAATCGACATCCTTTGCAGGAAAGCGCCGTAAAGAAGCCGATACGTAGCTCAGTCGACGTTACATCTGGTGGTGCCTTGACAACAATGATCACCACACCAGAACGCCCGGCGTCGGTGGATCCTCCACTGGACGCAGCATCACATCTGGGGCCGCCTCCCATGATTCTCGTCAATTCGACAAAATCAAGTTTGCCCCGCGAGGAAAAAGACGACAAGGAATATGACAAGGGTGTGTATGACTCCTCTCACAAAAAGCGCGTTCCCAGCTGGTGCGATCGGATATTATGGAAGTCAACCGTCCAGCCTGATCCTGAACCGGAAGAGGAAGCTCCAGATTCCTTTTGGCGTCCCCGTATGCGGGTGGGACAACTGCTCGCCAATGCTTTCAGACCCTTGTCTGCACGAGTCCGGAAAGATTCTGTAACATCTGTCGATACTTCATCTCGGACGTCGACTTCTGTGGAGGAGCCAGGCGCTCACGCAGGTTCAAGTTCACAATCCCCACCTTGGACACCCGAAAACAATATTCTTGATGCCTCTCCTATGCTTGTAAATTCTCCACGTCAACGACCTGAATCACCTGTTAGACATCACAGCCAACCTGAAGCTGGACTTCGACGGTTTAGTTCCCCTCCTCCAACGTCATTAACTTCATATACTGATGGTGACAATGACCATCACGACCCACCACAGCGCCGTATGACAGCGTCTGGAGCAACACCACCTTCTTTGACTTTGCGACCATACCCACATGTATATACCCAACAGCAACAGCAGCCAACGTCCTCATCGCGTTGGCGTTTTTTCCCTTCTATTTTCTCACATAATTCGACACAGAGCAGTACCTCTATAGAAAGCGGGGAAGCGGTGGTGCTACCGCCGCCTCGGAAAGGTGATGTTGTTTGTCTAAGTTACCATACACTTGATGACCGAGGTATGCGGCGCCTGGAGGGCAGAAGCGACCATCGGCCAGTAATGGGGTCTTATGCAGTTTTTGTCTAAAATAAAATAGAATACCAAAAGGAGGATGGTAATTGAAACCCTAAAGTAGGGTCAATGAGTGGAACATGTCATGACATATATTGCTTGAGTTGCAACCATCATGCCACCGTCGAATCTTGCGTTTTTCGAGACGCAGCACTCAAATCATTCAACGTACACTCTGGCTACCGTCAACTACGGCGACAGCGACGACAGGTCGCCCCTACTTACCCCCATAACTCCCTCCTATGGCACTGCCAATTACCCTCACTCACCTTCCAGACCGTCCCAGCGAAAGGTCATTCTTAATGCAACACTCAAAATGGCTGCTATCCTTGCCATATCTACTGGTTTTCTGAGTCTGGCTCTATGGGTTGCATTGCCAAAGTTAGAAGAGTATGTGTCTGCCTTTTGAATAATGAACGGATTCTTATTGTAATGAAATACAGCGCTGACCGACCACGGTTGGCGATTCCTAAATCTTTCGCGCAACTTCAAGACCTTAACGCCCTTTTAAAGAAATATAGAGATATCTACCCGCATCGTATGGTCATCTGCTATGTGATAATTTACCTTTTGTCTGTTTCACCCCCATCGACTATCAAATTGTGTACTGAATGGCCCAATTGACAGTCTTCAAGCATTTTCTCTTCCTGGTTCAATGTACCTTTCCATCCTTGGCGGAGCCGTATGGGGCGTCCCCAAAGCCCTTCCTCTTGCCTGCACTTGCGTCGCCACTGGCGCTACCTTATGTTATCTCATCTCTGCTGCCCTGGGACCTGCTCTCCTCACTCTGCCCAAGTGGAAGGCTGTCCTCGACAAGTGGGCCTCAAAGATCCAGGCCAACAAAGAAAATATGATTTCATTCCTTATTGTGCTGCGCATGGCCCCGCTCCCTCCACATTGGGTCGTCAATGTTGTTTGTCCCCATGTTGGCATCGGCATCATCCCGTTCTGGATTAGCACCTGGCTAGGCATTTTTGGGGTTACTGTCATACACACCACCATTGGTGGAGGACTCGATGAGATGACTAGCGCGGATGATTTCCATCTTATTAGTTGGCGTAATTTCTTCGGCCTCGCCGCAATTGTGGTCGGAGTGATGATCCCTGTGGGACTCCGTTACTGGTTTAGGAAGGAGGTGACGAACGTTGTTGAAGTGGAGGAGGTTGAGGAATTAGGGGGTGACCTTCAGGTTGGAGAAGACGAAGAAGGCGGAGATACCGTCCTGGCCATGGGACCTCCCCCCGTGGCTAAGAAGATTAACGGCGTCAATGTGCTCGTGCCGAATGATGTTGACGACGAGTATGATGATAGTGATTCTGACGGAGACGTGATACTGGAAGCCGGGCCTCCGATTCCCAAGATGAAAGACGACGATACCAGTACATTGGGAACCAGCGACGAGAGTGTAACGGATCTCAACGTTGCGTCTAGTTCAGCTACTCGACTATAGAATTTCATCATGATCCTGCCTTACGACCCTGTAACATCAATTTCACTCTCAACTTCCAGTGCTATTGCCTCTTCACGAAATCAAAATCCTTTCCAGCTACTCCCCTCTGTTATGACGACTTGTATATGCGTGGGGTTTATTCCTACTAAGTAGTACTTAATGATTCTTTGCATTCGCGTACATAAATAATTTTTGGGCTGTTCAATTGCCTCCTTGTTTCAATCTTTTTCCACAATGCATACACTATCCCCTTTCGCATCACATTGTTTTTTCCTATTTATTACATACGAACTGTAAAATAACGTTACAAGACTATCTCAAGACTTCAAAGGTATATGAGCCAGTACCACTGAAAGTGAGGATTTTGGAGGACAAAAATGACGAACGTTGCAACAGTGATTGGCTCGTGACTGAAATGACGTTCAATCGTGGTTAATGTGGGGACCAAGTTCTTTTCCAGAAACATACCAGTGCGCTAGCGTTGTATTCAGTCGATGAAGTGGATCCCGAGGGCAGAAGCATTCGGCGGTGAGAAATCTAACTTGAAAAAGAAAAAAAAAATCAAGACGGGGGTTGCTAATTACTTGCAAACGACGATCTTGAATATAGTCATCTTTGCACTTACTTTATCGTCTCGACTGATTCTGATCAGCTGCAGAGGACTCGGTATGAAGCCAACGGATATCACCGTCAATGCGCAAAGACAGGATCACGGACGTAAATGCTAGCCCATGGACTTAGCATGACCAGACAGAAACACTATATGACCAGCCGGTCCGGTAGATGTAGATGGTATTTTTTTTTTCATAGGGGCGCCATACGCGACCAAACAGGAATATTGGTCGTAAGGGGCCGAGGACTTGGTAAATATTGACAAGTCTTTGGTGGTTTCTGGAGGGAAACTAGCTATAGAGGATCGCATGCACCGCAATGAGCCGAAGTCTGCGGCAGGTAGGTAAACATGTCGGTGACTGTGAAGGTTATTATTTGGACTTCAAATTTATTAAATAATGAATATGGCGGGCGAGAGAGAGTGAAATGAATGTAAATAGGCGACTTGAGAGCTAGGAATCCGCGGAATTTCTGAGACAGGGTGATGATAATCCAAGGCCGATTCGCGCAGAAACCTTGCATTGTCCATAGGAGAGCTCAAAAAGCGGTGCAGAACTCGGCAAGCATTGAGACGCGTTTCGGAATACATCGCAACTGTATAACCTCTATTTAAGTGAACAAGAGAGCTCGATAACCGAAGAAAATCCGCAAAGGAAAACGAGGAAGAAGAGGAGGTCATATGGGACGATCATGAGGAAGGGAAGATTGAAAATGGGGGAGACTTAGCAGCATAAAAAGTAAATAAATAAATAAATAAATAATATTTGATTGTCAACTGTCACAAACATGGAATCTTGTCAGCCACAACCCAAAGTGCGACTCGTTTCGCTCCCACCACTACGCCCGACAGTCTCCTCCATCTCCCCAGTCCCCTCGACCTTTCTGCTCGCTATCTTACCCAACAGACCCAGGCAGCTCACTTCTGCCCCCGTCGGCCGCTCTCGGCAACGACGAAACCGCTCTTAGGATAAATGGCTGATCGTCTAGCCCAATACCCCATGATGCCGAATTTCAATCCTACGCTCATGCAGCAGCAGCAACAGCAGCAACAACAGCAACAACAGCAACAGCTTGGTCAACAGCCGCAGCAAGGTCAACAGCAGGATCCTCATCAAGCATTTTCGGACACAAACCGCATGTGGCAGCAAATGCAACAAATCCAGTATAATCGTCCTCAAGGAGCAGCAGGTGAAATGAACCAGCAGCAGCAGAATTCTCAGGCGAGTTTTTCTTCTTTTTTTCATCTCTCCAACTTGTACTGCTGTCTCAGTACGAGCAGTATCGTCTGCAACCTTTAAATATTGTCAGACGCATCGTGTTAGCTCCCTAGCACGAGGTCGCTCAATATCTATAATTACTGGCCTTGCACCTCAGCAGCCATCGCAATATTCCCCTCATCTTATCGCTCTGAACTTCTCTTCGACTTTGACATTGTTACGTAAACTTCTTCGATTCTCTTACTGACCTTTCTCCTGTAGATGATGGACATACTCAGGAGTCAAAATTTAGCTCGTATGCAAGGCATGCAGCATCAACAGCTCAACAACCAGCAATTTCCTCTTGGTAGTCAACAGATGGGCAACATGGGCAGTGGTCCTGGAAACGGGCAACCACATATCCAAAACCAGTCATTTCTCGACTCCGGTTCAAACCAAACCTCTTCATCAGGTTTTTCACCCAGCCTTCCAACCTCCACGATGCAGCAACAGCAGCAGGCCGCGACTCGCAATGCCATGTTGCAGGCTTTTCAAGCCAACGCCAGCCAAGCTGGTCATGCGAGACAGCTCGAAATGCTCCTTGCTCAAAACCAGCCTGGTCCAATCAACTTTGGACAGCGGCTGGAGCACCAGCGAGCTGCTCAACAAGCCCAGCCGCTCCAGCCTCTGGGCCAGCCTTCCTCCGCAGAGCTCTTCGCACCTGGAGTTGACCGCCGTCCTTCCCCTGGACATCCAAACCCTATGGGTGCTACGCTAAATCCGCAACAGTCGCAGCCTGGACGCAAAATATCTGCCAATGAGCTTAACGAACGTATCAATCATTTTCGCGCTGCTATTGCATCGCAAGAACGGACTTTGGCGCAACTAGGCAATCAGCGTGGTCTCACGCCCGATGCACAACTTTTAGGGAGAATGCGATCGATGTCCGAGGAGATTAAAACTAAGAAAGAATACCTGGCTAAAATGGTGTCAGCGATGAACAACTTGTGCGCATTGTCTTCCTCTCGTATTCACTAATATTGATGTTCTTCCCTAGTACCGCCATGGCGCAGGCTCAGGCTCAGCAGCAAGCGAATGGCTCAGGTCAAGCTGCTTGGAACTTCAACAACGCAGCATCCCCAATGTCGTCTGGGCAACCCCAGAATACGCCCCAGGTTGGACCTATGGGTCATTCCAGTCCTCTGGCACGACAGCAGGTTTTGCAGCAAATGAACCGCCCCACACCAGCGGGCCCAGGTCCTATTCCTCGACCTCCTTCAGTTCAGCGATCTCAACCACCTAACCCGACTGGCCCACTTGGTGCTCCTGTGCCAGGATCCTCTTTTGCTCACCAGCTGTCACCCAACATGAATCCTCAATTCCCCTTCCCCATGAATGCTCCCAATGGCCCATCACCCACAGCTTCAGTGGGTGCAGTTGGTCTGCAACCATCGCTTTCTGGAGGCATCCCTCCGTTGGAAAAGAGTCGGTTCGACAACGCGTATAAAAGTTTCTGCTCGAACAAAAAGCTGAATCTTGATCCACGCATGATCAATTTCGAGGGTCGCGATATTGATCTCTACATGTTACACACCCATGTCATGCAGGAAGGCGGATATCAAAAAGTAAATTATTTTTGTTGTGTCACACTATATTTGTGTATTCATGACTTCGTTGCAGGTTCAGCACCAAGATCTCTGGAGCGTGATTGGAGGAAGGATGGGTTTTGTTCACTTTGCAGCAAGCGAAACGGAGCCAGCCAAGGCGGGCCCTGGCCTCGCTCAGCGTCTTGCTCAGGTGTACAGGGAGTACCTCCTCAACTTTGATCAAGTTTACATCACCTCCATTTTGGAGTCTCGGAGAAAGCAAGCAGTGCAGCTGCGAATGATGCAGGAGTCGACAGCCCCCAACAATGCCCTTCCAAATGCCAACCCTGCGGGTCCCTCTGCGGGTCAGCCTTCGCGGGGTGGGTTAACCGCTTCGCAGATGCAGATGGTAGTAGGTTACGCGCATCAATCGGTCGAAGAGCTTAGACGTGGCGGTGTCCAGGAAAGAATCATCACTTTTGTAGAAAGCAATCGAGCGTACCTTCAGAGGGTGGCTATGGAACAAGGAATGCGCAGCCAGATGGGAGCGCCAGGCATGCGCCCTCCTGACCAGCATGGATCGCCAGGGGCAGTACCACCTTCATTCCAGAATGGATCCCCCCATCTCAACCCGGCAGGTCAAGGCGTGAATTTTCTTCCATCGACTGGGATGCCATCCGCAATGCAAGGCAACAATTTCATGAACAATCAGCAGCCTCCTGTACCTCAACCGCCACATCCGAACCCTCAAAATGGCGGTGTTATGACCCACGCAAAAGTTATAGAGTCGATTCAAAGGATGAAGAATGAGTTCAGAAACTATCGTTCGTCTCTTCCTTTTTCATGAGTGGCCTCACCTTATCTTCCAATCCCTTTTCATCAGAAGCATCCAGACCGCCACAGTTCATTGAGTTGGCCCCGGAACAAAGAATCGAGTTCAATTCTATCTTTCCTCAGCTGTACAATGCTGCTCAAGAGATTGAAAAGCAGCTCCCTGCCTACTTCTTTGTTATCAAGTCTGAGGAATTTGTCAGAAGGCTGGTTATGATCGTGCGTTAGCCTTCGCTCTATTTTGCCTTTGAGTGACCGTTTTTTTTTCAAGATACAATCCGTGGGGCAACAACGCGTGCACTTGGGCCAGCCGAACCCACGTTTCATGATCCCCCTCGAAAACCTTCGAATCATGATGAGCACTGTGCAAACTGCAACTGAACGCATGAATATGCACCTCAGACGACAGATGGGAAGCTCCCCTCAGCAGCCCCAACAACCTCTTTTACATCCCGCTGGCAACATGTCGATGGCAAATTCTCCGTCACAGGAATTGCCTCGTCCTCCTTCGCGTCCTCAGCAATCCATGCCACCTCAATCGGTCCCCCCGCCTAATCGAGCCACTCTTCGGCCTCCGCCCGTTTCGAAAAAGGCATCGGGTCAAACGCCAGTCGCTATCGTCTCCACCCCCACCCCTCCTGCCTATTCAGCATCTACTCCCGTCGCCAGCGCTGCCACTCCCACACAAACAGCGTCATCTCCTCCCGCTCCTGTATCTCCGAAAGCCAAACCCAAACCCAAAACCAAACAACCTCGACGTACGTCCAAAATTCAACCCCCGGCCCTACCTGCTCCTGAGCAAGTGCCAACGCCATCGGGCTCATCAGTCAAACGACCTCGCGATGACGATGTCCCCATTGCATCCGAAGCTAGCCCAGCTGCCTCGGGTTCCGGTATCGCAAATGAACCCTCGCCACCCAAGCGGCCTAAAACTGAATCAGAATGGGGTGGGCCACCGACTGAGGCTGTTGCAAAGAAAGCCGAGGTCGTCGAGAATATCAAGACTGAGGAAGACGCTAGCGCGTTCCTTGAGCAGATGACGGAGCTCATTAAGATGGCAGGGGAAGGACAAGAAGCACTGACTTCAGACATCTCGGAAACACTAGATCAGATCCTCAAAGGCTATGGCAGTGTTCCAGATGGTTCAGATGTGCTTCTTGGCTTTTCATCGTTTGGCTCCCTGGGAGAGTCAAGTACCCTAACCTCGTCGAGCAAGCCCCATCCTGACGAATTCGTCGAGTTCTTCGATTTTTCCTCTTTCACCGCTACAGATGAAGAGAACGATGCAGATTCCAAGGCGCCTACGCCAGAGCTGTCATCTACTGGCCCCAGCCCAGACTCTGGCTCTGAGGCAGATGCTGCACAACATGTTTTGTTATCAACGGAGCCCAAAACTGAGGAGCTTTCAGATCTTCTACGGCTTGGTCCATGGAAGGAGATCGATGGCGGAGAATCTGCATATTATCACTCTGCCGATGGATGGAAATGGGACAGTCCAATGCCTACACTCGAGCAGCCATGGGCAATTTTCAATTCATAGTATAGACTGGTGCCTATAGCTGTCTCACGTCATCCCCCCCCCCCTTTAACCCCTCACTAACATCACGCGTTTCTCGTTAATTTCATTCCGTTGTTTGGCTTATCTTATTTTATGGTTCTTCCAGGAGTCATTTATTCGCCCAGTGCTCGTGCGATCTCTATTTACCCCATCCCATCATCATTGTCATCATTAATACTTTGGTTACTCCGACTCTCTGTACTACATACCTGTTGTTTTATTGCTATCGAACTCGTGCTGATCCTGGCAAACAGTAAATTATTGAATAAGGCTACAGTATGTTTGGTGGATACAATGGTACCAGTAGACTACATGGCTAATATACAAGACCTGTGTTCCTAGATCCGTCTATTTTGGTCGGCGAAGGGAATTAGTTTGACGGGCAGTGTTATCCAAAATATGAGCACGCAGTGACTCGATTGGATTTTTCGAGGTCGACTTTGAAAGTGAAGTCGAAGTCTTAGAAGAAGGGGTGTAGATTGACATGTGGCCGACTTCTAGTCGCCTGCGTTTGCTGTTTTGTTGCGTGGCCAAGTCTCGTCTTCCTCGTTCCCACTCTTCCTTAGCTGCTTTCGCCGATGCTTCGTCTTCCTCCACTAGATTCAGAGAGACTGGGAAACCATACCGATTTTTCAAGTGGTCATCTGCTTTCCGCTTTTGCTGCTCCACCTTTTTATCTTCGCGGAAACGTTTACGAACTTTGGTGGACAGGGTATATGGATCGGCGTTGTATTGTTCAGATAGGGATTGTAGAGACTCAAGACGCGGAGCTTCCACTTTGATTAACCGATTTTGAGCATCCGTAGTCTTTTCAAGCGCTGCCAGTGGGTCGACAGGCGCGGCTGCTCCCTCCGTGTCTGAAGCCATGACTTGAAAACACATCAAGCAACTTTGTAGGGTCGTTACGTACCATGAATGGCAAAGCCTCCATTTTCTTCTGGGTTCCAGTCTTCATCTTTCTGTCGTGCTCCGGAAACAACTATATATCGGGTGTTCTTCAAGGTATGTTTGGCTCAGAGTGCTCTTTCTGACAGCTCAATGACTCACTTTAGGATCTGTCTGAATCTCAAACCATCCATCGCACAAGTGGCATTTACAGCGGAATGAATAGATGGGAGTAGAGTAATAGTTTCCTATTCTTTTCTTTTCGGCGTTGTAACGTACTCCCATGCCGATGTGATTGTTACATGTTCCACTAAGGAGAGAGAGCATCAGGGCCGGTTTGCTTACAACGAAGATACTAATGCACGCACCACCAAATGTTAAATGGCAATTCAAATCGAGTAATGAGAATTCCCTGGTCAAGTTTACGCGCTCTGTCTCCTAAGGCGTGTTTTCCTAGAATAATCGCAAGTTCGGTTGACCATCCAATGTAAAGATAAGCAATAGACAGACCTCTGTAAGTATTGAGACTACCATGAGAAGGGTCGTAATCTGGAGGGTAATATCTAAACGCGACGCTTTTGTTAAAACTTATTTAAATAAAGTCTACAGGAGAAAACGCACTTGTTGAAGCCTTGCATGATGAGTGTTGAGAGTCAAGAATGAAGTAAACAATTGACATCAATTGCCAATGGATAATATCCCTCATTGCATTGGAATGCAGGAACTTCCGGATGCCCACCTTGAGCGTTCAAAACTTTCTCAGCTCTCTTTAGAATTAATCAACGACGAGCACCCTCCTGAAATGACTCCTCTCTTCATCCATCTCTCACATGGCTTGGCTTATACTCAGGGATCTGCCTTAGGGTCTATTCCCCCAACGACAGACGCTTGTCTTTCTGCATTTATTGTTACCAACAAAGCAGGACTTACTGCTGGTGGTCGCGCCTGGTCAAAACACTTTCATCGCTCTCAATCGATCAAAGCAAGAGAAACTGGTGACAGAAAAACAGTCAATGCAGGATGGTGGGGTTCTCCTGCTGGGCCCGTCTCGGTGATCAATGACGGTGCCGTCGCATTGTTCTGGAGAATAATACATGCTGCGACATGGAGGAACCTACATTGGCTCCCTCATCAAGTGTTGGTGTATGAAATTCGGGTCCCAGAAGGGTATGGTATAAGATGGTCTCAGGACAAGAGCATTGGTACAGAAGGTAGCGAGGAAACGAATACATATCAACCATGGGTATTTCGCGGTTTTCTGGAACCTCAGATGGAGAACGGGCATGAACTTGGATGGAGGCATGACTAAAATGACTAGTTCACGAATGTACATATTTTCCTCGATTTTTATGTAATTGACGACCACCTGGTAGGGGTGCTTGCGTAGTAGGGGTTATGGACAAGCCAGTAGGAGTCAGCGCTTGGCAGGAGGAAGAAGAGATTTCCCAGTGACTCGAGTGATCAGGTAGAGACTTTCTAGTTGTATATGCTGTTGGACGAGAAGTTTGCTAAGAAGTGACATTTGAAGGAGGCCTGAGTGAAAGCCTTCGCGTAATTTTTTGAGTCGCAAAGTAAACCGGGACCCAAAGCCTAAGCCGAAACCCAGTCGTCCACGATGCCTCCCTGCAACTACAGCCGACTGTCCAACTCAGTATTGAGCTTAGGGACCCTCAAGACAAGTGTACCTCAGGTACCCTCACCGCCGATACGTACGTCCTGGTAATGTCCCAGTCGCTGAATTTTTCCAGAAAGCATCAGATAGTCATGATCAGTCCTCCACTTGCATCTTTTTCTTCATGTGCCTGTGGGGATTATATCCTGTACGATTTCTTTGGCTGCTACTTATCAGGAAATGGTTAATTTGTTAATAAAGTGTAGATATGTCCAAGGATGAGTTGTGATTGTGATTGAACAAATATACAGATATCATACCGAATATTAATGCGATAGCGAGTAACCGAAACGCCTGTCCTATTTTTGCTCTTCCTTGATCTGAGTATTCTCGGCTTCCTCTGTTTTCTTCCCTCCTAGCTGGGTTACTGCCTCCCAAAGACTTCCAGGCATATCTCCCTGGGCTGCAGCCTGATCTTGAGCGAGAAGCTTCTCTAGCTCTTCCCGATGTTCCTCGATATATTTTTGCTCTTCTCTATACTGCATTTGTGCTTCGTATCTCTTTTGCTCGAGATACGTGGGCGGGACATTGCCTTCCGTCTTCACAGTGCCATAAGGAGCTGAAGTGGAGGAGGAGGATAAACCGAACATAGACGAGAAGGAGGACGTGCGCAAAGCCTTCTTTGATTGCCATTCAGCAATGTGTTTTGCCTTTTGTTCAGCTTCACGCTTCGCGTATTCAATCGGGATATTTTTGCCCTGATAGGATTCGAGGATGGGTCGGACATCTGGAGGGCGGTAAATGGCAAGAGCTAGAGAAAGAATCAAAAGTAGATCTAGGGTTTTCAAGAGAAAATAGACTTACACTCCAAGAACGGAATCATGGCAATCAAGCCAGTATCTTTAGGGTCACCTTTCCACTTTGGAATGACAATTGCATTCTCTGGATGTGTCGACACATGGTCTGCGTCGGTGTCAAGCGATATAACTTTGGCAAGGTCTCGATTGAGGTAGGAAAGATCTTTGACAATCTTTCCGTTGATAGACCTCGTGGCTTCACGGAACAGTCGGTGTGTGATGTAAAAATTGTAGCGGTCAAGTTTCTCAATAATTGGGATAGCGGTCTGGTGTAAAAGTCAGCTGTGTCTTGCTTTAAAAGCAGATGAAATGACGAACGTAGTAATTCTGGCTAGTAAAGATGACGACTTCATAGAATTGCGATATGTAGGCCAAGAAATAGTCTACACCTGGGCGTTTTGCAGTTCTCCAGCCGTGTTGACGCTATTCAAGCATAAGTTAGAATTTTTGGGTGGGAAGTAAAGCCACATACATCCCATGTTGAGGTGACGAGAAGGTCGTCGACAGATATGAGGAGGGTGTACGGTTTTTGGTGTGGTGCTGGATATGGAGGTGGGAGGAGTTCTGGCCAAGCAGGTTTATTGAAATACTACAAGGACCATTAGGGCCCAGCATTTGAAGAAATTGAAGATCGTTACGTCAAATATATCAATAAAGCGCTCCTTGGTTCGTCCCCATCGCGTCGAGGGGGCATTTTCCAGTGTCTTGGGGCAATGAGAAAGAAGATATAAAGGAGGCAAGGCAAAAACGACGTACCATTCGCTTGGCCTTCAGTTCTTCTTCTTCCCAATCCCGTCCCATGTGGACTGCGTTGACTGCCAGTCCGGCTGCGAGCATCGCGAGTAGAACTCTTCCAAATACTCTCCTCTGTTTCTCAGCACTCGTCAATGTTCCCTTCGAGGAGCGTGCGCCTGTCTGCTGCTGCTGCTGTTGGGATGAAGGGTCCGCAGGAGAAAAGTCTAAGCTTGGAAGGGTTTCTTCTGGTGTTGTCGGGCCAGTTGACGAGGACGACGGGGAAGGGGATGATTTTTTTGCCATGCATCGTTGAGATTGTATGAATGCTCGACGATGAACTGTACGGGCTACTACGGCAAACATGACGAATTCGAAGTGATATGAAGAAAAAGTTTTTGGACGCGTTTGGGTGCCATCATTTTATTTTGACTGCATCAATTTTAACAAACATTCCTCTCTCTCTTGATACAGGCACTTCTGGAGCTTAAAGATGGTACATCTCTGGTCTCATCATAATTGGCAGTGCTGCTGCACAGACTTTGCTTCAGAATCATCACAAAATCATCAATGCACATGGTTCTGGGTCTTCCATGACATATGAACATCGCCAAGGACTTCGCGTATTCTGACCATCTGCTATGAACTATCATCGAAGTGTATAAATATCAGAAGATGTGCTCCCTCATCAACAATGGTTCGCTCACTGAACTTGGGACTTGCCTGCGCCGCACTACTTCCCTCTAACATATTCGCCCTCAATGTCTCAATCCCTTTTCTCGCCAACTCAACCGCTCCCAAGGTGTCATCATCACTTATATCGTTGTCGATCGAATTCGACAGCTGGACGAGCTGGTCGGGTACAGCTTCAAGAAACCAGTTCTTCTTTAATGCACTAGACAACCTCAAACAGTTAGGACACTTGCCAAACATTCGTGTAGGGGGAAATACTGAGGACCATTCGAGCATTAGTCCCAAAGTTCAAGTTCGTAATTGTTGTACCCATGTTTCTATATTTTTTCATAAACGCTCCTTCTCTTAGTTCTCCAACGCTTCATTCCCTGCGTTTAGTCCAACCACCCCCTATCCGGAGGCTACAGATGTTGTTATCGGTGATGATTACTATAAGACTGCTCGTTTCCTCCCATTAGGTATTGTGTGTCTCATGTCCTGCACAGTCCAGCGAACTTGATTTTTGCTCAGGTACCCATGTCACTTTTGGAGTCAACCTGGGCGGGAAAAACGTAACAGCAGCTGCCCTTGAAGCCGCTGCGATTTCGAAAGCGTTCTCTTCAGCCGAAATCAAGCGCGCTGGCATCGTCTTGGACTTTATTGAAATTGGCAACGAACCTGATCTCTATAAGAACAATGGCTTAAGACCTGCAACGTATAACGTTACACAATGGGTTGAGGAGTTGAGTACCCTACGTCCTTAGTGACCCGTTGCTCACCTGATCCACAGATGGCTCGATTTTGCCGATGCAGTTGCTACAGCCGCCAAATTGAGTTTGACTTCGCACACCAAACTCCTTGGTGCTTCGTTTGCTGGCTCCTCACACGGGGCTGCTGGATTTTCTCCACAGAATGCTTTTAATGCCGGGCTGTTGACGGGTTCAGGAAAGCTCATCTCGACGTGCGTTACTGATGTCTCATGGAGTGACGTCCTTACTTACCAAGACTGCCTGAAAACATCAGTGTATCGCAGCACCACTACAGTGGATCCTTTTGCGCCGGAAGTGGCGGGTTACTTTCTGACCTCATGACAAAGTCTACTATCCGGAGCAACCTCACCATCTTCAAACCTGACATCCAAGCCTCGACCGCTCTAGGCCTTGGTTATATTTTAGGAGAGACGAACAGCTATGCTTGCCATGTATGTTTCTTCACGTCGTCGAAGTAGTTACATGTTTTTAACTTGCTAAGGGAGCACCTGGGGTCAGTAACACGGCTGGTGCCGCTATTTGGACTCTGGATTATGCTCTTGCCACGTACGTGCCTCCTTTCTCTGGACGCAACAAACACCCAAGTCTGCTCTAGGACACAAATTGGGGCCTCAGGGTTGTATCTCCACAACGGAATTGGCTACAAATACAACTTTGCAAGTCCTTTTTTCTGGATTGAGGCCTAAGCGCTGATGATCTGGTTTCAAGATTCAACCTGTCACCTTGACAAGGTCAATTTTGGATGGTTCAACTTTGTCCACGCCCCTTGGGCCGCACGTTCAGCCCCAGTACTATGCTGCAATCATTGTAGCGGAAGCCCTTGGCAAAACGGGCAATGTTCAAGTTGTCGAAATAGACATCGATAGCTCTCAAATTGCAGGTTATGGCTTTTACGAGGAAGGCCGCTTGGTTAGAGCCATATTCATTAATTCAAAGGCCTACCTTCCCGACAATGGGAACAGGGGGACCGTGCACATCGATCTTGCATTGGCAGACGTGTCTGACATCCCTACAATGACTGTAAAGCGCTTAGCTATAAGGTAAAGATTTTTCCGCGTTGTGGATATACCCAACGGTGCTGACATGGTATTCTTGCAGCTATGCAACCGATGTATCTGGTCTGACCTGGGGTGGTCAGACATACGAGACGGAAGACGGTCGGGTAGCAAACCAGCTCACCGTTGAAAATGGGAAGGTTGCGGATGGTTTGGATATCCAAGATACGGAAGTGGTTTTGGTGACATTCGAGCAGACATAGTTCGCAGGTCGTTACTCTGACTTTGCATGATCATCCTCCTCGTTTTTGCATGCGCGATGGTAGGTGCCTCATGCAGCGTTCTGATTGATCTTCAGGGATTGGCCAGCACAGGAAGATTTGAGTAGCACTTAACAATGTTCTCGTTTTGAATTAGCTTTACATGGCGAACTCGATCAATTATGACCATGCATTGTTTCGAGTTGTTGGCACATTGGAAGGTCAACGTTGCGGCCCGCGAGGTAGACTAAGCATTATATATCCACTGGACAGCGGTAAGACATAAATGATAATAATTATAGAGCTGAATTCCAGATGTTACGACCGTTTGACACGGCATGAGGCAATCCATTCGTTGCGCGAAGAATCTCATCCGGGGCAAACTTTTCCGAGAGAACAGAAAGCTTTGAGCGATACTCGTCACCTCCAACGTATGCCCCACACATGCGGCGCCGTCCAGTAAATGCGGAGCGGCCGTGAAGCACACGATGGTTGTTAAACACTGTGGAACGGAGCTTGAGAATGAAGATATGCGATTGGATCAAGAGCTTTACCTAAGACAGTTCCTGGTTGAAGCTGTATCCAGAACTCTGAGTCGGGACTGGTAAGGCACTGGTTCCAGGCTCGAATAGCGTGATACCTAGGTCGGTATCAGAAATCAAGAGTCAGAGAGACCTGAAGGTTGCGAAAATACCATTCTTCCACGAGGTGCGGATCTAGGCGGCCTAAGACGCTTCGGTCGTCATTGTTCCATCGCACTTGCACCAGTTCTCCCGTTAAAGGAGCATGACTTAGGACAGGATATCCAGACGGAGGGTTAGGGCGATAATTCACGGAGGGTTCACCTGCTGCATGTGAAGTGATGTGGACCTTTGAAAGAACTTCGTAGGCTCTGGGATGGACGTCTTTCAATATAGAAGCGGCGTAAAAGCCATCCACTAGAAGGGACGCGCCTCCCGAACCGCCAGAATGTGACAATAGATGGAACAGCTGTAGACCGCAAGGATCTGTCTAGCAGAAGAAATTAGAATGGGAGGCGAAATGCTGAACAGTGTGATTACAAAGTATGTCGTGTCTGTGTGAGCGCCGAGTGCAACATTTGAGTACGCCAGGTCACCAACAGCGAAATCGGAAGTGAAGTCCCAAAAACCACCATCTGCAGCTGCATGAGCCTTTCCTGAGGTAAGGTTTAATTGAGGACTCACAATGCGTCTGCCTAATGAAACCGATTCGTTCGACGAGTTTCTGTGTCGCCTCGGAAGTGACTGGTACGCCTTGAACAAGAGAGAAGCCAAATTTGTTCTGCATGAGGTGAGGAATTCTCCTCAGAGGATGCCTTGTCGCGCTACGTACAATGTTGGATAGCCACTTGAATAAGCCTCTGTCGTCTTCATGCATCGCTTCGTCGTAAGATACAGTCGGCGGCGACTGTTCTATTTTTGAGCCCCAGAGAATTTTTCTGTGAGGATATCTCGTTAAATTATTGCGAAATGAGGATACAGAGGTCAGACACTGACTCATTGGCAATGTCTGGTGTCTGAATGATTGGGTCGTATGAGTTTTGTTGAAGCCAAGACCACGGATATAACGATAGATGAGAATCAATACACGGCCCTGCGATCTGTATTATACTATCATGATGCAGATGTTCTGAGGCGACGTACATGACACCTCTAGACCTTGAATTTTCGGTTCGACACGAACTGGCATAATGTCCGGCGGGATCTGAAGGCAAGAAGTTAGTTAGAATCCACTTCGAATGATATTTGTGACCAGATGTTCCCATTGATTCAACCAATGGTATAACTCGAGATCGACGCACCGAAAAGGTGTCTACAAGACGTTGTTTCGTAATCGAATGGAAGCACTTTGGGCATCTACAATGGTCCCGTAACCAAATATTATGACTGTTTATACTGTGAGTACCGTCCTCGGGTAACGCAGGCCAGACGGAGGCTTACAATCGGGACCATGTCCGTGTATCCCAGCCAATTGCAACCTTGCCATCACTTGTACTCACCATTGGCAAATCATCCGGTGTAACCTCTGATAGTGATATATGGTCGTCCTCCGGTGATCGAGAGTGCACGGCCGCTACAGATGTAGTTGTACGTTTCGAGTGTCCTACTAATTCATGTTGAGAAAAGATTGGCCTGTTTAGGGAAAATGCATTTCGCGATAGAAAGCGTGCTACCAGACTGGAGAAATGTACAGGTAAGCCCTTCCTGCACATGGGGGTGAGAGGTCAGTCCGAACACGTGCCGCAGAATTTTCGAACTCACTGTCACTCATTGTTCAAGTTGACTCTCAAGCTCTCAAGTTCGACCACTCCAAGTCCTGTATGCCGATTTAAGGTGGTTACGGGGAGAACTGCAAAAAGATCACTGTGTAAGTACAACCTCAATGTTCGAGAATCAGAATTGACCTTGTTCACCATGGACAACCAACTGGCTGGCAAGAGCTCACAGTATAATTATTCTTCTCCGGATTGTGTTTTCAAGACGGGCACGCTAATTAAAGCTATACCAAAAGCCATGATTGGATGCTTGGTAGAGATTCTAGGATGCGTGTATTAGTGTGCAATGACGATGAACTTCACAACGCCCGTGTAGCTCAGTGGTAGAGCATTGTACTTATGAGGTTACCTGACCGCTTACATAATCTGAGACATCATGCAAGGGTCCCGAGTTCAATCCTCGGCGTGGGCATATTTTTTAGCAATTCATGATGTCCGTCTATCAATATAAGAAAGAAATCCAGTAGTTTATCATGACTCATGCTAACGTAGACATTTTTATTGAATCTCAAGAACAAATTATCACAGAGTTGCTAACCTGTCACATCCACATCATGTTTTCAATCCTCAAAAAACAGTGAAAGTGTCACGTACCAGGCTACCTTGCATCGTCGCCATCATCCTGTTCTTCATCTGGACAGTGTCCGTCATTCCAAACTTCCAGTAGCTCCGTCCAAGATTGTTTATGAATGTTGGGCATTCTCGGTGGGTTGTCAATAACAAACTTGCATACATAACTTGCCACTGTCTGAGATGCAAGGCATTTGAGAATGCGATAAAGGGATACCAAAGTCAAGTAGGCTAGCGTAACCGCAATTGGAACCTCCTGATTGCCAATGTTCTCGTCAACCTCTTTATCAAAATTGGGATATGTGTCGCATAAGAGTTTCACGGTCTCATGAAACTCAACCGTCCGAGCCTTCGGTTTTCCTTTCGCCTGAATTGTATTCCAGGCTGGATCCATCAAAACAATGGGACCAAACTAAGTAGACCAAAAAATTAGTTCTACACTTTCAAAAAAAAGAGACAACGATTCACCGACTCATACAATTGCAGAACATCCTCTCGATTGACGACGACGTGCTCATGCATGTCACGAAAAGATTTCAACTTTGTCTTGAGACTTTGATTAAGCCGACAATAAGCTACCGATTGATTTCCCAGATGTTCCATTCGCTGGTACGTATCCTTGTTCACGTCTTTGAAAACCGCTTGAATGTATGCTGTCTTCAAAGCCTTGCCACCCTCCAGTCCTGATAGTTTCTTCTAAGCAATGGCAAATTTCAAGATTTGAACAGTTCTGAGTACATAGTCCACGAAGAAAGAAGCTTGATCAGTAACCTCTAAGTCCTTGAGAAAGCGCTGGGTAAAGAATAGCAAGTCCACGCCTGTATTTGTGTGATCATTGGCGGTGGAATCCTGACACATAGTATCCCAAGAGTAATTTGTAGGAGTCAGGCTGAATAACTGCGTCCTCTATACCACAATTGTCAGACAAACGTGGTAGCGTCAGCTTTTACTCACCCAATCCTTCCAACTGCCTTAATAGCCTTCAAAAAGCCTTTTAAAAGCATCGTCTTCTGATTCTGCACGTTTAGATCCGCTGGTCCATATTTGTTTGACAAGGTACAGGTGAAATTGTGTTGGAGAATAGAGACATAGGATTGTGGGATCGATGTCCTCCATGATGCCATCGACACATTTTTTGGCTTTTTGCTGCACGTCGGAGCCTTCATTTTCCTGAGAGCTAGATTCTCCTGGTTGACGAGATTCAAGTTTCTTGGCAGTTTTGTCTAGAAATTGAACCGCTGCTTTGAGTTTCCTACGATGCTCTTTTATGGTCGTAGTTGTAGCTTGATAGGTATTTTGACTAGCAGAAGGAGATAGTGGCTCCAAAGAGGTAATGAAATCCAAGACATCGTCAATTTTATCAGAGAGACTCAGAGCAGACATGACCAAGTAATGATGATGAAAGGTCAGGAATGTTCAAACCTCACAGATCTCCTAGTCTCAAAGCAAAACCCTCTCCACGTGAGAGGGTCTTGTATCAAAGTTGATGTTTTGACAGGGCAGTGTAAAACATGCGAAAACATCACATTTGATTTTGTAGTCCTTTTTGGTAAATAATACAGAAGTGACATGACAAAGCTGATGTCAATCACGCCTCGCATTTTAACCCGTAAAGTGACAACGCTAGACATACTCCCGACGCGTCTAAAGGTCGATGTGGCCACGGCTCAATCAGAAACGTGTGGTGCAGGACATAGTTGATACCACGGAATCTATCTACGGTTATGAGCCTTGTCATAGCAGCTGGATATTGCTACTTTGTTCATCAGTCACATCAGGTCACAGTGATGTCGGTAACTAAACGCAGAAGACTACAAAAATTATTGACTGATGACTTTCAAGTTTGAGCAAGCTCGTTTGGGCGTCCCCGCAGGAAATTCAGCAAAATTTTGTTACCGCCTTATAGTATGACATTAATAGAGTAAAATTCATCTAATAACCAAAGGTAAATTATCAGCGGATGGGCCTACAAAAGCAAAAATACTGACGTTTTTACACTGCCTCGGCAAAACCCCTACCTTGATCTAAGCCCCTCCCACGTTTTGGGAGGGTGCTTAATTGAGCCTAACAGATCTCCGGCGTTTCCCGAAACCCTTCTTTTTTCGTTCAATCAACACACCTGCCCTACAAAATGAACAACTCCGTTTGCCCAGACCATGATTTCCATTAAACTTCTTCAACAAAAAAAAAAACGGGCTTAACGTCTACTTGGTGCGTGTGTCATGAGTTTGAATTGACGAAACATGACATGAATATCTTTGAACAGAAACAACATTAGCCTCCATGAATGTGAGGTACCTTTCCCCACATAGTATTGATTGCCCACCCAGCAGGCTTATCCTTCAAAAACTGGTACGACACTTCAGGGAAAAAAAAGGCATGAGCAATTCTTCCAGGGCTTATTCCTGATCCGTTTGTAACCTCCTCCGGTTTCCAGTCTCCTACAGCATGATATAATGCTCCCGCTGATGAGCGGCAACAGAACCTCGAAGGCAAAATGAGACCTAAACCAACACACAAACCAACCAAACAACCAAAACCAAGTAGGATGGTCTAGTCACAAAGTGCTTGTAGAGGTGTAGCTTTGGGTAAGCTCGTGCCGTATGATCGTAACGTATAGTGATAGGAGTGTCACAGTGATCCTAAGAACTCGAAGGGAGCGGACTGATCGGTAATCGGTAACTGAGAATCGGTAACTTGGCACAGACGGAAGTCCAAGACAAAACCAACAGGCGGAGTCGGTAAAAGATGCGAGAGAATCGGTAAGACGGTAACAAGATTGGTAGCGGAACGGGAAAGACGATTGGATAACTCGAAACCTAACCAAAATGTTAAGTTTGATCAAATCCGGAGGGCGATGAGATAAAGCAGTTAGCGACCACTCGAAGTAGCGATCGGAAA